>JAEMWC010001630.1:45000-120798 GCA_016490735.1 Pachyseris speciosa
TGGCCGCTCGTCTACATATTCCTCGTCTGAGGCGATAAAAGCAAGAACGACATCATTTAATCGTCTTCAGAGTCAGGGGCATCACTCTTGTAATCATCATCAGTTTCTTCTCCCTCACTGCTTTCACCACTGCTGTCTACTTGACCTGATTCATTGCTGCCTCTCACTTCGGCTTGACCTGTTCTGAGAGTATTCATCTGCAGGAAGTGTCCCATAATAATTATTGTCTTCACTTTGTCATTCTTGCTGCTCTTCTGATGCTGTTTTAATAGCCAATGATGTTGTAAGTATTTGTTCAGAGAGGCTGTTGAGAAACTGCAAGGGCAGTTAAAAATTCTGAGTGATCATGACTCCACGCTCTTCCAGGCGAATGGCATTACCCTGAAGCCTGACAAGAAATTCCACGATGACTTCAATGTGCAGCACATCGCTAGGATTGAGGCAAAGCAGCTCAAGGTTTCAGGGGAATTAGAAAACCTCGAAAAAAAGAAGGAGACCTTTGACCAGGTCTTCAAGGGCTTAACAGGACACTATGTGTCAAAAAAAAAGAAAATTGAAACAAAAGGCAGAAAACGCAAACGGTTTGAAAACAACGTCCTATGCGTGTATCATATCTGCGTTACAAATCCCCTTGCAAAAGAGCTTCCCAATTGTCTTCTTTATCCTCCCTCCATGACAATTCCGGAAGCGTGCATAAACGATGAAGATGTGGCAGCATTGTTGCTAACACGGGATGCAGCATTCATCGCTCACCTACTGCAATCAAGCTACTTCAGCAACGTGGCACAAAGCAGGCTTACTACCAACCTTAAGCCAGAAGTAAGAAACAGGATGTATTGCTTCCTGCATCCTGAAGATTATAGCTCAAACGTCGGAGACACGAACAAAGAGGAAGAAGAAAACGACGAAGAAGAGGAAGAAGAGGAAGACAACGAAGAAGAACGGGAGAAAGAAGAAGAGGAACACAGCGACGACGAGATCAAAGAGAACGTCGAAAATGAGGAAGGGGACACCTCGTAGTAGTTTCATGCCCCTCCCATTAAATTTCTCAGAGAAAAGCTCTGGTAACGAGGTCAGTTCCAATTCAGGACTCAAATTATTGGTTTTAATTATATGAGCTTGACAACAACATTTTTATGAATGAAAAGAAAGTTGTTGCTATTCAAGACTGTTATTATGGTATGTTCACTGTCCTTATAAAATATAAAAGCTGTTGAGAAGTTTTCTTGTTACCCTGGAACTGTTTTAGCATATTTGTTATAAATAAAAGAGCACAATTTTTCTTCCATTTGTAAACATCTCTTATCCTATTTTTAATCTAATTTTTTCGTCCGACCCCCCCCCCCCTTTCCTTCATTTTTTTTTGGCTGGCCCCCCCTTTTAAGCCAATTTTTTTCGAGTGGCCCCCCCCCCAAATCCCACCAGCCCCCCCTCTCTCATAAAAAATGAACGGTCCCTAAGCTCAATTCAGATTATCCAATACGATCGATAAGAGCGTAAACTTGTACAAAGCCGGGGACGCTTAGCTACATTTGGAAGCATGAGACGCAGGCATGTGGTTTATTCCTTTTGCCAGCTGGAAAATAATTCTTGATAATTTTTTTTAAGAAATCAGAACTAAGCAAATGATCAATTTCCATCTAATGAAACTTTGTTCAATATTTATAGAAGGGAGTGATGATTACATAAAAGAAATGGACATGGTCGATGATAAAGTATTAAACTGGACACAAGCTGCCGAAGAGACAAGCGAGAAATGTAAGAGTAGTCAATGAATTGTTCTAATTAAGAGTATGGGGGTCCAACAGTTGACTCATATTGGGGACACATGTTACTTTGGAAAGGGACCGATACGATGCAGCCATTAATTCGCATACCGTAAAGTTCCGATAGTAACTACCCCCCGAAACTAACTCGTCAAAACTTTGTGGCTTCTACCCCCCCGAAAGTAGTGAATCCTCCAAAAAGTAGGGAGACCAACTTTTAATTACGTTATACACATAACAAATGCCTTTATTGTTTCCCACATCCATAGTTAAAGTTTTAATGTACAATACTAAAATATCTTCGTACAGTGACAAATTGATCACGTTAACTGCACTTTACAACAAGGGAAACGAAAGTAGCCATTATGTTGTTTATTTTTCATTTCGGAAAAAAGAGCTAGCGCTAGGCTTTGTTTCATGGTTTTTGTTCCCCGAAAGTAACGAGCCCCAAAGGCTGCTAATTTTCAAAGTAACAAGGGTCGCTACTACCGGAACTTTACGGCATTAGTTGACTCAAAAGCCAGCAGTCGGTACAGTGTGTCTAGAAGACTAATGTGGAAATAAAACGAGGCAGAGTCATTTGCAGACTAGCCTTGAGCTTCTCTACACTTAATTAAACCCAATTACGAGACAAAGCAAATTTGCCAGACATGCAAATAGCACGTCAGTTTTTACGATTCGAACATGTTGCAAAAAGCACACGAGGAAAAGCATTTTACTTATCAGAATGAATAAGAAATGCTATTCTCTAATTATGTTTTCGCTAATTATGCGTTGACATGTTTCACCACGTTGAGCACTAATTTCAATTTTATTCACCGCTTGACGTCACTTGTAATATGAACGCGTAGCATTTCGGCGTGTGAGACATCACAGAAAATCACCTTCGGGCTCCTCATTTTTTCCAGAAAGTCGCTTTGACCTTGCTGTGTTTCTTTCTGTAATTGTCTTCAAATAGCGCAAGAAAAATACATGCCAATTTTCGTCCGTAATGAGGCCCGAAAACGGCTAAGGAAATAGGAGAAGCAGCATACCATTCATCGAAGAGCAAACACTCGGAGTCGTGATTCAAGCACTAAGGGCTTCTATTGTAACCAGGAGAAATGGTCAACGAAGAGAACAAGAACAAGAACAAGAATCTCTCTGCCCCGGTAGCGATTTTCCCAGCGCTCGTTTTCCAGTTCGTGACATGGTTCCCGCAAAGTTATTTTTTTACGTCTGCCGGTTTTAGATTGTTATCGCGACTTAAAATGGCAATTGCTCGATCATTTACCGTGACAACATGAGATTATTAACACCCGAACGTATCAAGCTGGGAAATGGTTTTCCGTCTTTTTCGCAGATAAAACAAAATTTTAGTCAAGGTTGAACATTTTAAGTTCGTTTACGCACATTCTTCGACCGATCGGGTTGCAAATCCGTATAAATGTTCTACGATACCTCCCGCTTTCCAAAAGGGTGTCGGGCTTTTCTGAAATTCGCTCCTGCTTTAAAGTTATGGCCTGCTTTATGGAAGGAGACGTAAACACCCTTCAGTATCAAATTTAAGGAGAGGGTAGGAAAAAACTAAGAAGCAATAAAATCGCAGACACTATTTATGAGGAAACATTTCAATAAATGTTAATCGCGTTGCGCCAATAACCGGCTAGGGGAAACGAACTTAATTTAAAGGCAAGTATAGCGTTGAATTTCGCTTTTTCTCTTGATACGTATTGCGTGTTTTCTTTTTCAAAAATGTTTATTTCAATATTGGTTTCTACAAATACTAAGCTTTCAGGAAATGCATGCATTAGGTTGCCGGGGTTTTCTCTACAAGCGCTAGCGTAAACATCGGCTATTTCTAACTATGGTCAACAGGTATACTGATACCTTATTAAAAAAATTATTTAATGTGCCAAAAAACAACAGTTCCTTCGACTGAAATTATTTTAGATTAACATCCCAATACTTAGTTATGTCAAACGATACAAATAAGGATTTTACGTTGTTTAGCTTGTCTCGAAAATGTTTTGGAATAATATTATATTTTACATTACAGGGATCACAACACACCAGGATAAAGCCGAAGCTCACAATAACAAAATGGCGCCTGCTAGTAAATCCGCAGGTATGAGTAGTACGCTCTTTAATCTACTATTTTTTTAAAAGCCTGTTAGCTCCCTACCACTTGCATTTTCGAAAAAAAATCACGAATTTCTTATCTTAAAACTTTTTGTCATCGCACAGTGGAGGCAAAAAAAAAAAAAGAATAATCGAAATTGTGTCCTGACAGAGTATCGCTTAATAGCCTTTTTGAATTTACTCTTAACCACAAAGCGTCCAAAAAAGTCAAGTCGACCTTTGTGTGAAAAATTCCAAACTGCTCCTTACTTTTCAACAGCTGCAAAGTGAACTTCTCATATCAACAAACAAAAAAGAAACGAATTGACGTCGACGTCGAGGAATCTAATGTTCACCCATCGTTCAGTTGATAAATTCTGAATGATCACCAGCAAATCCAATCCAATCTATTTAATCTTCGAGGACGACCATCAAAATTGTGACTCTTTTAGATTCAAGACATCCGACTGCAAACTGAAAAATGCAAATAGAACCTTTGATTTCAAAGGTCAGCTAGCAATGAAATCAGTTCTAAAGAAACTGAAACTTTCAGGTGCAATTTGCTTTGGCCTTAAAAAGATTGAAATGCCAAATGGTTATCCAAGTTAGACTTCTTTCCTGTTTTAAACGAATTTGGTGGCTGAGTGAGTAGCGCCAACACCTGTCACACAACGGCAAAAGAAGTACTTTTTTTCTTTGTTTACGAATCGTTTAATAATTGAGTAAATCATCGCAAAAAAGCCTAAACTTCAGCAAGTTCAGGGACCACATGGTTGTGGAATCGACAACATTATTCGCACTAAGGATGTTGTTTGACGCTTGACTGTTCAGAAAACAAGACCACGGTTACCGAGCTAAAATTTGTGTGGTCGATATTCTTCTATCCAGAAATTATTTCGAGCCCTCCATAGTTTAATAAACTGACTTTCATTGGGAATTAGAGTTGTTAAGTAGTATTGTTCTGCAATTTTTTTTAGTAGAATTCGGTGCACGGGGCTTTAAATGATTTCCTTTTTCTAATTTTCCAGGTATTGAACTGGAAGAGAGAGTGAAAAACCTCCAGTGTCAGATGTCACTTATGGCCGACGACATAAAGAATATGGCCGCACTTCTAAGGAATTTTGCGAGCTGTAAAGCATGTATCAAAAAGCTTTACAAGGCAACTCCAGAACCAGAAAAACTGTCCCCTGTCCTTACACCATTTGTACAAGCAGCACCAGACACAGCCGGAAAACGTCTCTTTACGCCACCTGCACCAACTGTGACACCTGACGAGCGCTCAAGGAAACTCCCAGACCACGCCAAAGATACAAGCACCACACCAACGCCGCTAAAGCATTGGAATGCTTCGCATGAAAATTCGAATGGATCACCTGCAAGTGTTGTTTTAATTGGGTCACCCAGCCGAGGGGTTTATGTCAAGAAAGAGAAATTGGAGCTAATCAAAACAAACTTGCCGAAACGATTTGCTCTTAAATTGTTTGAATTGGTGTTTGGGAGAGAAGAAGCAAAGGACGGAAGTGTCGAGGGAAAGGGGGAAAAGTTGTCCCGACTGGATCCCAACCGACTAGCAGCTGTTCATGAGGAAACCGAAAGAAGATTTGCCGAAGACAAAAGCTATGTGTGGCCTGAAATCAAGAAGGCAATCGACGAAAAGTGCAGAATGGTCCGCAATAACAGGTGCTTCGTTTGGGCAGGAGTGAATGTAAATGGGAAGACTGAGTAGGACATCGCATTTCGAGCATAAAATTAACTAAGTGTTAATGAAAGCAACATTCAGACAAGGAACTAATTACAAGAGACTCAATCTGTTTAAGACGTTTATTTATTCGATTCACCTTTTCTTGCTAGCTCTTTTTACTTACGTTGTTAAGTTTTAATACAAAACTGGAAAGCATTATGTCTCCGACTGAATTTCTAATGTTAAAAAGCCTTGTTGAAAGAGCATGATTATTAGTGTTAGTATTATCTACGACTACCGTAAATTAAATTCACACCCCCGTGATCGACGCATTGTCATTATTATTCCAAGTGTAATTACGCCACTGTGATCTAGTGCGTGATCACGGGTTATCAGCTAATCAAGGTGTGATTATCCGTGGTCACAAATTGGTTCTTCTGTGATCACAGGTCAAACGTTTTTCACCGTGATTACACTTTGTGATCACGCCCATACTTCCTTCTGTGATCACGGCGTGATCTGTCAAAAGTTTTTGATCACGACTAATTTTTTCTCTGTGATCATGGCGTGATCACAGCGTGATCACGGGTCAAATGTTTTATCACGATTACTTAAGTTTTTTCTGTGATCACGGCGTGATCACAGCGTGATCACGGGTGTGATCACAGCGTGATCACGGGTCAAAAGTTTTTACCCGTGATCACGCATTGTGATCACGCCCGTGATCACACCGTGATCACGCCTATATTTTTACTGGGGTAGTGAATAATTTAACAGTGCCTTGTACATTGAATATTTATATAACAACCACTTTTACTATAACTTACTGGATCTCCAATGTCTGGTAAGTTCCTTCCTTTTTGAGGTACAGCTCCTGTCTGAGTTGGGCTAAAAGCAGCAGGTAAAGGCTGCAACAAAAACATAGAAATTAAACAGATTACAGTGACCAATGACACTAAACAAAATGAAGCTGAACATACTTTATGACATCATTGGCTTATCTAACAATGTACTAGAAGTTAAAGAGTGACATAATTTTATTTTTGTGAAACAACACATTTAAAATCATTTTCCGGCTGACTGTACAAACTTTACTGCTTCAGAAAGAGGTACCAGTGCTTCATTTTTACAGTATTTATCAACATTTTGTACAGATCAGTTCAATACTTAAACCTCAATTCTACAGAATTACATAGAACATACAAGGCAGTACTCTAAGAAAAACATTTGGGTGTCCAAAACTCTGAACATTTCAAATCCAAGCTGACAGTAGCCCAGCAAAAATGTGATGCTATTAACACAACAATTAGCCAACATCAAAAGTTGCTGAATGACACATTTGAAGTTCAGACTAGAGCTCATCAATTTGACAGAAGGCCAAAGGAAGAAATAAAAAGACAAAGAAAAGTAAAGACAAAAATAAAAAGCAAGCATCCTGTTCTTTAACAAATAAGAAAAATTACTGTTATTGTCACTATTCCATAAATAGACAATCGACCTGAATGTCATGCAATACAGCAATATGCATAAAATAAAATACACAGACAATCCCTGTGGCAGGTTATTCGTGACTTCGAGTTGTACACATAAAAACAACAGCCTCACTTACCTCCCCACAAATGTGGGTAAGGTAAGAGTATCGGCAGAGCCTTACTTATCTCCCCAGCACTGTACGGGCTGGATCAGACAAGATAAGAGCAAAGGTATAAGATGGCAACACAAGCAATGCTAAGAGCTTGGAGGAAGTTGCTATGCAGACTTAACTGCCACAGATACTTCAAAGCATGCATCCCCCAAGCAAGACCCTAGCTTAAATAAAGTTTCCTGAAACTTTGGCCATCCTAGATGTAGCGAACAGTAGCACTGATTCAGACGTGTGGATATAAAATTTGCTAACAGTCTGAAGACCAACGACCTAAAACTTTAATTAGTCAGTCTGGCAGGCCTGCAGCAGCTGCAGCTGACACTGCACCTACGCAAAAACTATGGACTTTAAGACTATGGTGAGGAAGTCCCAAAGTGCTGGCAGCGTCCTGAAGCAAGTGTGTTACAGATGACCCAGTAAGTAACTGACCCAACTGAAAATAGAAGAGTGGTCCCGATGAAGGCTGGGCAAGCTGAAAGTATTGTTGCATAGCTGTGATGGGGCACAGTAAAGAAGGACAACAGCCTACCATGAGTGATTTCCCTTGCCTAAAACTGTCTGTTTTCAAGGACTAAATATGAAGTAGTAAGTGCTGCGAACATGCCAGACTCGGAGAGGAGGTTATGCAATCTGAGGTGAGGTTAAACTGAGAGCTAAAGTCATGTAGCCCCGGGTAGGTAAACTCGCTACAATGCAAAAAGGCAAAAAAGGTGAGGATAAAGGCAACCCAAACCATGGAAAAATTCCTAGGTCCTAGCCAACTATTCAAAATGGGGCAAATGTTTAATAATACCCTGGGGGTGACCGGCTGTTGGCAGATGCGAAGACAGCCCTGGTAGCGGATAGTACCCCGGAGGATCTTTTTGAGTAGCAGCCAGCCCTGTAAGGGGTCATTGTACCCAGACCTAATATGGAGATTGTGGACCTCAGCTAAGTAGAGTTTGATTGTGCTGTCAACTTCAACTTCTTTATTATTATGCACTATTTACATCAATGACAACTTGCTGTGACGGGCCATACAAGCTAAGTAGGATGCGAAATAAACAAGAGTCCCTTGGGAAGGGAGGAGGATGTCACCAGTAGGAGTGCAAGTCTGTTCATGAGGCAAAATTGAACAAAGCACCTTTCCCCAGAGTTATATGTGTGTTGGGTATTCCATGAGACGGCCCAGTTGGTGTATTTGAGAACTTTACCCCTCAGAGGGTCATGAAGAAAGGCGGGTGTAGCAAGGGGCCCAATCTGTGAATGGTGCAAGTTCCCTAAAACACCAGACCTGAAATCAGAAGAGGGCATCAGCAATGGCATTGATAGCTCCCAGGACATGACAGGCCCTGACTAAAAAATTGTGTTTCATGGAGATAAGAGACGAACCAAATCCATTACCCTGGGAGCTTTGGAGTGACCTGAGTTTATGATGGCAACAATGCTCATTGTCTCATCAAAACTGAACCTGTTTCCCGGCAAAATGGGGGTATCAGGGTACCAGAGCATGCAAGCAAGGATGATATGGAATAGTTCCTGCCTTTGGATACTGAGTCCCATACACTTGTCACTGGGTGCAGGGGCCAACACCCTTGGAACCATTTGCCGTTCAAATAGCTCCCAAATCCATCCGTACTAGCTGCATCGGTGTACAATTCAAGGTCGGGGGAGGAGGTGACATTGGAGTAAAAAAAAAGGAGCGCCCATTCCACTTCCAAAGGCCTTCCAAATGGTACCATCCTGTTTTAATTTCTTGTTTAGGCAGATATGGTGGAAATGACTTGAGACCCCGCTAGCGAGATTAATCATGCAATGTAGAAAAGTCCACCCATGCACAACTATTTTGCAAGCAAAAACAGGGTAACAATAAGGGACTGAAGAGCTACTAAACAGGCAGAACGGTGAACGCTGAATGAATCAAGCAACTGTCTAATCCTAGTCAGTTTTTCCTCGGGTAGACAAGCTTCCATGCGGGTACTGTTGAGCACTATCCCCAGGATTCTAGGACTTAGGAGGGGCCCAGAGTCTTGGCGGCTACCGTGGGTACCTGGAGGGATTTAGTTGGTTCCACTATAAGGAAATCATGTATGAACCGAGACAGCCTGTAAATATGCTTCAGGATCCAATCCAAAGCCTCCAAGACCTGATTGCAAAGGAAGGGGGAACTACGAAGCCCAAAAGGGAGGTAAAAGTCTGTAGACAAAGTATTGTGATTGCCAATAGATACTCAGAAGGTTTCAGTCATCGGGGTGGATAGGCATTAGATGAAAGCCAATTTTAGATTGGTTTTGGGAAAGCCCCAAGCCCAATGAGGATGACTAGTTATTTCTTGTGCTAATTAATATACATTAAGGGGAGTAGAGACTGCTAGGCTTTGGTTCTTTCAATGCCTGTCCACTTTATGTTTTCCTGCGATCACTGGAGGTGGACATTTTGGTGCTGCTGGCAGGCCGCTTGGAAACTGGGCAGTTGAACATGGTGTGGCTGTTGGAACTGTAGTGGCAACAGTTGTGTGGGAAGTAGCAGGAGCGGCGCTGACATCCTGAAGGTTTGTTGAAATCAAAGCAGACAAGTGCAGAGTGGCATGGCTTTCTGCTGACGTCCTGGTTGGGGAAGTTGTCTAATTGATAATAGGGACTAGAGCAGGAAAAACAGTGCAGCTTAGCGAGGCTGGAAAATGTCGCGGTCCAAAGCTCCAGCAGAAGGGAAGTAGCAGGAGCGGCGCTGACATCCTGAAGGTTTGTTGAAATCAAAGCAGACAAGTGCAGAGTGGCATGGCTTTCTGCTGACGTCCTGGTTGGGGAAGTTGTCTAATTGATAATAGGGACTAGAGCAGGAAAAACAGTGCAGCTTAGCGAGGCTGGAAAATGTCGCGGTCCAAAGCTCCAGGTCAATTTTGTCCCAAGATATGGTAAGGTTGTATGCAGTGCGGCATCTGAACTGCTTGCCATACGATAGCCAGGCTAAGCCTTTAAACTTTGACACAGCCTGGCTTACAATCTACTGATATTTGAGCAGCTCTAGGGCTCGATTAAGGTAGACCGCAATGGCATGTAGGTGGTGAAGGCATCAAGACACTTGTGGAAAGAGACAATCACCAGCTTTTCGAGTTTGACCAACATAAGCGGAGCATCATTGGAGCCTGGGGAAAACTCTGGGACCGATAAATGGTATTGGGGAGAAAAACTTCTCCATCTGATTGGTGAGCAGCAAGGGCAGCTGAGGGGAGGGCTTCATCCTCGTCTGGATGTGGGGATGGTTCAACCTGGCTACAACGTTGGCCATTACACCAAGGGCCTTTTTCGACACTCGACCATGGGCATAACGACGCGCTGAACAAGGTTGCACTTGCATCGTTGCCAAATGAAGCCTTTTGAGCGGGCGGGTGTGAGTTCCCATGAATGGCAGGTTGAGGTTCTGCAGGACTAGGTTAAAAACTTTGCTGGACAGTTGTGAGATATTGCTGTTGGATGTAGTTTTTGCAGGCTGAGGCAGGGAGCAGACCATAATGATAAACAAAAATACTACAATGTTGACTTTCGTGCAATACGATTAGAACAATTCCCTGAAGTGGCATTCAGTAGCTTTTATAGCAAGACAGTGTCTGAAACTATGACCAATAGGTAGGTTCTAGATGCAATGTGGCAAACTGGAATGAAAAGAGCTCACAAAAACAAGAACCAATCCAGGTAGAGGCTAGATATAAATGAGATAATCTATAATTATAGTTAACTGGGAGATTGTTAGTTGGCCAGCGGGTGACCATCTAGCGCATGCGTATTTGAGTCATTGCTGCTGAGGTTTGCCTTCGTGGTTTGCTTTGAGTAGCTTTGCCACTTTTTTGCCATCTGCTTGCCATTTTTTGACGGGTACTTCATTCCCCGTTAATTGGGTTCACCTTTTGCCTTATTTTTACTTCTTTTTCTCCTCTGTTGCATCTTCTTCTTACGCCATGCTGCCGCGATGTACCAGAATAATTTGGAGACCTCATTGCCAGTTGTCTTCATCATTCTGATTCGATGTCTGCCATTTCATAGCAAGCTACTGTTTCTTCTACAACTGTTCAAGCATCTGGTACCTCTACCTGTGCCTCCATATTGCTCGAATTTCTAGCTTCAGTAATTCAGGCCATTCAAATGCCGATTTCTGCTATCATCCAGCAATCATTATCTGCCACAGTTGGCATGCCCCCAGTTCCAATTTCAGTGCAAGCCCCTCCCACTGTTGCTGTGCAAAACTCCAATTATCCAGCTTTGTCTGAGTCTTCTTTAGTCAATCACACGACACACTTGGACTCCTGTAGCATGCTTCAACCTTGGTCTTCAACAATTGCATCAGCACCGCTGACTTTGGCTTCTACTGGGTCCATGCCTTTGAGGTCATCGATTATCTCTACTTTTAATTCTCTGCCAGTGGCTTCTTCACAAGCAATCACATCGACAGGTATGTAATTGTCTCTTGTTGTTCCAAGTTTTGTTCCTGTGTTTTCCTCCACTATTTTGCCATTCACCGCACCTTGCTCGTCTACGGTTACACCCTACCAGCTTCAGTTAATTCTGCCCTTGCTTTGAGCCCAATTGTAAGTCATGAAGCAGTTACCTCGTTGGTGGCCTTACCGCTTTAGCAGCCATTTGTTGTCGGCCCCAGCTAATCTCCAGTTCCTTTCAAGGTTGTTTCTCAAATCACCACTGGAAAGTTCATTAAAAAACATTACCATCAGTGAGCATGAACCCCAACTTTGGTTTGATGGTCGCATGGTGTTATCGCATATGCCCAACAAACCGGAGCATCAGATTTCGGACATTGCGTTGTGGATGGAGGCTTTTTCAATTGTTTATCTTATTCTTTGCTCATATTTTCTGCATCATTTGAGAGATCTGACTAGGTACAAGCTGCTAATACTACGAACTTATCATCAATTTAGTGGCTTTTGTTGGTTTAACTATGACCGGGCCTTCAGGGAGCACACGGCCACAGAAAATCTCACTGATTGATCTTCAATGAATGTACAGCTTTTCAACTACTACACAGCTGGTGCTCAAGTCTGCACTCATCCACCATCATTCAATCCTGTCTCAGCCCAAGCAGAGGCTTCTGGTAGTGCTACTTCTCAGGTTATTTGCCACTCATGGAACGCAGATCACTACATTGCCATCAATCCCCA
Organism: Pachyseris speciosa; assembly: GCA_016490735.1. NCBI lineage: Eukaryota > Metazoa > Cnidaria > Anthozoa > Scleractinia > Pachyseridae > Pachyseris > Pachyseris speciosa. The sequence goes on from JAEMWC010001630.1 coordinate 57,339, forward strand.
ATGTCGGTTTTGTCATGCGTGTAGCAAGTGTCAGGTTGATCGTTTCGCTACTTCTTGTGCTTCTTCGCAGACCTGTTGTCCTCACCCACTGAAGCCAAAGCACTGCAAGCATCATTATTGTTGATAATTGTTAGTTGTTGTTATATACAGTGGAATTTGTTCTTTCATTAGTTTTTAACATTGTTCAATGCTATTAGTTCCTTTTTGAGTACTCCTTGTGCCACTCCATGGATACATCTCAAGTGAATTTTACAGTTTACACTAAACATTTTCTCGTTTTTAATTTTTATCTTAGGCTCATCCATGATTCCACTGGCTGTTAGAGAAATCTCACCACTAAACTTTGATTTATTTGTGGCCGAATTGATTCACCACCCTGACAGGGCAAAAGTTGACTTAATCCTTCAGGGTATTAAAGAAGGCTTTAGACTTGGTTGTGATAATCCAGTAACTCTGAAATCGGCAACCAGAAATAAATTGTTGGCTTACCAACGTTAACACCCAGGGGTGGTTGATGCATATTTACATGTAGCTAATGAGGTTGGGCTCAGCAGTGTAATGGGCCCCTTCTTTTCCCCTCCTATACAAAATCTTCATATCAGCAGTTTGGGGGTGATTCCAAAAAAAGGGCAGACAGGGAAAACAGTGCCTTATTGTGGATCCATCCTCTCCAAAAGGCCACAGTGTCAATGACAGAATTGCTCGTGATTCCTGGCACCTTCAGTTAAGATGACATTATTAAGATGGTTTCAAAATTTGGGCCAGCTGCTCTCTTGGTCAAATTTGACATTGAGTCTGTGTACAGGAATATCGCAGTTCATCCTATTGATGCCAGCTATTGGGCCTAAAGTGAAGCAATTCTTATTACAATGATCTTGCCTTGCCATTTGGGCTTCATTCTGCCCCTGCAATTCTGTGGCAGATTTAGTCAAGTGAATTTTGGTCAATAATAATCATGGCATTATTGATGACCTGTTGCATTACTTAGACAATTTCATCTTGGCGGCCCCAGCCAACTCTTTGGTCTGTGCTTCCAGCCTTCAAGTAGCTGTAGCAGTGGTTGCTAGGTTAGGTCTTCCCTTGCATCCCCAAAAATGCTTGTGTCCAGCTTCATGCATGGTGGTTCTGGGAATTGAACTAGACTCCGCAGCTCAGATTGCCCAGTCCTTCCAGCTGATAAGTTTTCCGCTATTCAAGAGGTTCTGTCCTATTGGTCAACCTGCAAGTGCTGTACAAAAAAGGAAGTTCAATCTTTGATTGGTCAGTTGCATCACACATGCATGGTGGTTTGGCCGGGTCACACTTTCCTTCACACACTTCCTGTTTTCGTAATGATTCTCATCCCATCCGTCTTAATGTGGAGTTCAGGAAGGACCTCACTTGGTGGGTGGAATTTTTTGGTCAGTAGAACAGGATTTCATTTTTTCTTTTTCCCACCCTTGAGCCATTCCCTGATATCTCTGTTTGTTTGGATGCATCTGGCGTGATTGGATATGGTGCATGTATGGATAATGAATGGTTCAGTGGCAGGTGGTCTATACAACAATCTCCCTTGTCAATTGCTTACAAGGAACTCTTCCCTGTAGTTCTGGCTGATCTGGGGTTCTTGTTGGTCTCGTAGGCATATTTTGTTTCAACTTGAAAATGAAGCAACTCGCAGACTTCTTGAGACCCAAACGCTATGCACCACTTACTCAAAGTAGCTGATGCCTTGTCTCCCTTCAGTTTGGAGAGATTTTGTTCTCAAGCGCCACATGCCAAGGAGTTTCCAGTCCTCATCCCTCCTAAGATATTAGTTCAGCTTTCCACAGGGATTTAGAAGCTTGTTGCCTTTCCTTCATGTACCACCAGGGCTTAGCTGCTTCAACATGCCGCACCTATTCTTCTGCTCAGGAGAAGTTCATCAATTTTTGTATTATGATCGGTCATCTTACCCCCCTTGGCTCACCTTGTCCAACCACTGAATGGACTCTGTGTCTTTTTGCCACACACACTGTATCTGGCAGATTCTCTGCAGCACCCTTCGATCAAAGTGCATTTATCGGCTGTTCCATCTCTTCATATTGATCAGGTTTCCCTGACCTGTTGGAGAACTGCCTTTGGCTACAAAGAGTCATCAGGGGAATAAAACGTTCACAGGGTTCATTACCTTCCAAGCCACAGCTGCCAATTTCCAGTAACATTCTTCGCATAATTCATTCTGCCTTGGATTTCAATTCATTTGATGATCGCATGTTTTGGGCTGCTTGTTCATTGGCTTACCTTGGCTTTTTGAGGTCTTCAGAATTCACTGTCCCCAGTAAGTATTTAATCCCCATTTTTATCTATCTGATATTGCTGTTGATCTTCCTCTTGATCCATCTTGCCTTTCGGAAGGGGTGCAACATTTTGATTGGGGCGTGGTTCCCCGCCATTTGTGTGCAGTTCAAGCAGTTGTCTCCTATCTTGCAAGGCGTAATAATTGTCCTGATATTCTATTCCTTCTCAAGAATGGTCTTCCTTTGACTCACTCACTACTCACGGACAGACTACAAGCTATTCTTCTATCTTCTGGTCTGCCTCATGATTTTTCAAGTCACAGCTTCCGAATTGGAGCACTGCTGCCATGAGGGCTGGTCTTCCAGATCACCTGATCCAAGTTCTGGGCTGCTGGACAAGTTATGCTTACAAGCACAGCAATATATTTACCCCCCCCCCCCCCCCTGACATTATAACTTGTGCAGCCAAATCCATGGTGGAGCAGTTTGGTGAGTGTCATTTTATGTTAATGTTGCCAATTTGCTACTGCTAGCATAGTTGCCTTTGCTTGATTTCTTTGCCTTGTTGATTTTTGTCAGGGAGCTTTGATTGCCATTGCCCATTGCTTGCGTGTTGGTTTTGCATTTCTTCACCTTTTTTGTCCTACTTGGAGGGTGGTGCCTTGTTTTGTGCTTGGAGACCATGGCTGCCTCCCATCGGGTCCTTCCTTTCTCCAAGCACTTGCTATCTGGCTTGGAGTTCCTTGCCTTGGAGGTTGCCATGGTTACTCCCCTTCATTTGCTTTTGTCCACAATCATTTGCTTATTGCCTGCATTGCTTTCAAAATTGGCACCTACCCTCCACTGAATGTTGCTTATCAACAAGTTAAGGACGGTGCCTTCTATTGCTGGTGCGCATTCGTTCTGCGCACCATGCAACCATCTTATCTTGTGCATTTACTCGCGCAATTTCCTCAGAAGATTGTTTGTTTTGATGGTTATCGTATTTTTTGTCAGCTGTTGATTTAGCGGATAGTTTTACTGGATTGGCAACAGGCTGTCTACACCAAAAACCCGTAAACGAAAGCGTTATTGTGGTGTGTTTTATGAAATTATGCTGAATCACGCCGGGAAAAGCAATTGAAGTGAAGTGGCAAATAATATAAGACTTAATCAAAACACATCACTGTATAAACTGATTCAAGGGAATCGCTTAAAAAAGTCATGTGCTACACATATCGGTTTAATACACAAGAAATCCGTTTCGGTTTTATTCTTTTATTTTATTGTTGTTTCAACAATAATAAAAAGAAAGATGTTTTCATCGAACGTAAGATATAACGTAACACGATGTCTTACCTTCGTAACTGATGAAAAGCTTGAACTTAATTGGCCTGGATAACAGACTGCGAAAATCAGAAGCAAGGAATCACGAATACTGGCTCTCAAACTGCGTAGTTTTTATGCATTTCAAAACTCCTTCCAGAAAGATAATACAACTGCAAGAAACAACTGCGAAAGTAATTGACAAATCTACAAAATGTGATCTTACGTACGTGTTTGTCTTCAGTCCACTTTGCCAGAGCCTAAAAGGGCTAGTTATACTGGAAAAACCTTTGAAATTTATGCAAAATGCACATCTCAAAACGTCTTCGAATTTGCTCTTAGCATTCAAAGCCATCTTCATTGAAAAAATGTCCTCTAATTCCCTAAGAATCAAGAAACCTTTTTGTTCCAGCATGTGTCGCCATACCCAGCATGCCCAAGGAAAAGACATGCAAATATTTCACTTACTAGGGAGGGGGTAGAGCAAAAACTGTCTCAAGCCCCCAAAACAGCGCCTTAAAAGTAGAAAATAACCAAGTTAGCTCTAAAAAACGCATGGTAACCCCCACTTTTTACCTCACAAAACGAAAGTGGTAAGCCTACTCAACACATGGTAATTTTTTCGTAGTTCGCAAAATATATTTAGCCTGTGGTTTTGCTCAACTAAAAGGGAGCAGTCAGGGCCAAAAATGCCTCCAATGCAATGATTTTGTAATAAATACCACATAAAAAGTAGTTTTCATGTCACCAGTTGTTATGTGTTTCAAAGCTTGTGGTTTGTTGTTGCCTTGGTATATGTAAACAGGAATTCTAAGGAAATGTTCAGAGAAATATATCTTCTTTTCTTTTTTGCGAAAAAAATACTAAGTCTCTATTTTTTGCAGCTTTGGACTTAATTATCTCTGAAAAATGCACGGTTACCCCCAATTTTCTTTTCAATTTTCGTTAGCCCTTACGAACATCTACATTTTAGCATAGTGATAATCTGCGAAAAAATATCTTCGTATTAGGAGGCACCGTCCTTAAATGAGATTATCTATAATCATAGTTAACTGGGAGATAGTCTGTTGGCCAGTGGGTGATCATCTACCACCGCATGTGCATTTGAGTCATTGCTGCTGGGGTTTGCCCTCGTGATTTACTTTGATGTGGCTTGGCTGTTTTTTTTTGTTTTTTTTTTTGCCGTCTGTTTGCCCCCTCCCTCCCACCTCTTGGTTTCAGGATCAGATCTGCTGTCAGTAAGTTTTGTTTTTCTATTCTCCACTGAGAGATCAGTGTGACAGGTGCCAGGGGCAGGTGACCTACAGTGTATAGGAGGTTGCCATGATTACTCCCCTTCATTTGCTTTTGCCCACAATCATTTGCTTATTGCCTGCATTGCTTTCAATTGGCACCTACTGTCCACTGAATGTTGTTTATCGACAAGTTAATTGCAGACATTTTTGCAACATACATGTACTAACAATTTCTAGTCATGAAAGGCTTTTATCCTAAGCTTATGAATAGAGTACATTTATTCATGAATAAGGCTTTCACTATAGACCTTCGGTTATGAGTGAGTTGATTTGCCCAACCCACTACCCCCATGGTATCACATTCCATTAACTGCAATTTACCGCTCGGTAAAAGCTTTATATAACAAACAACAACAACAACTCCATTATAGTGTCAGAATCTTCTAGTGAAGCACAAGTACTCCACTAATCTGGGACATGAAAAAATGTTTTGTCCTTGAAATGGCTCATGGCATAATTATTTTGAACTTGGCAATGGTGTCATGGGGATGTTGAAACATTGTTCATATTTACTATTGCTAATTTTCATTTTAGAAAAATTAATGCAAGGTTTTATGTAGATGAGGGGTCAATTCAAAACAAAATTTCAGACACCAACTATGGATATTTAGTGAACTACATGACTCTACAATATCTGACCATTACTATCCAAGTACAGTACATTTGACAACTTCATGTTAATATTTGTGCAAATTTAAAAATTGAGTTAAATTAAATTAAATTACATCACACCTGAGCATTCTGTGGACTTTGCAGTAGTTTCATATTCAACACCTCATTACATAGCTTCAATTTGTCGATTTGTTTTTCCTTTTCTTGTTGCTCCAGCTTCAGTCTCTCAATCTCCTTGACAAGCACTTCATGATTCTCATCCTCTTCATCTGTCATTACTGGTACATACAATCCATCCATAGCACTTTCATATCCTCCATTCAGTTGTCCTTGTCGTAGTTTCTCATTTTCATCACGGAGTCTGCCGATTTCCAGCTGCTGTGATTGGTGATAAGTTCTCAACCGGTCTATCTCTTGTAAAAGACGAGTTTCATTGTCATTCACTTGAAAGTTTTCAGATGAAGGAGCGCAGCCCATTTTTTGCACTGGTTCAGTATTTAGCAAATTACAAAAAGGCCTTCAAACATTTTCCTTTAAATGAAGCTTAGCCTGAATTACAGGCTCATTTTGCAGACATCATTCAAATCTGTATGTGAAAAATAAACAAATGCATATTAACAAAATCAGATAAAATTAAAGTCCAAGTTACCTGCATGACAATCATACTTGAAGCAAAAATAAACAACAACAACAAAACACTGGTTAACTACAGCTGTAAGTCAATTAGTATAACCTTATAAATCACCAGTGATCTAAATAAAACCATAAAGCCTCAATATCCAAGTGAAAATATCCTCAGTCTGTGCATTTCTTATTGACCAGGGTTGAGTTTTTCAAAGCGAATTAGCATTGTGATCAACACCTGTAGGTTGCCATGATAAATAAGCTGAACTTTCCTTGTATTATCCTCTAAATACCTGTATCATCCTCTAAATAGTGTGCAAATAAACTTCAACTTGAATGTATTGGTGCTAAATTACTGTTCTTTGAACAGCTCAGCCCAGCAATTTTATCTTGTTTTTGTGTTGTGTTCAGAGCAGTCATTGTTTGAGTAGTCTTGAGTGCAGTTTGATCTCACTAATGACCATTGTTGCCATAATAAAATAAGATATCAAGGAGGAAGCCAGTTATGTAAACAAAAATATATAAATTCAACTTCAAGGACATAGTGAGTGTACACGAAAATTTGGTTTTATCAACTGAGTTGATAATTAATGTAAGTTGGCCACCATAAAGAGATCCAGAAGGTAGCTTTTGAATCTCTTTATGGTGGCTAAAACCAAATTTACAAGTACTACACACACAGAAAGGAAATTGTCCTTCCATTGACAATTTTTACTGCTACTGTTCCCTGCTAGCAGAGGCCTCTTTTCCTTGTATTCAGCGTGCGGGAGAAAAGAGACCTCTTCCATAGGTCGAAACGGTCTGTTTTGAGCATGTGCCGCAGTTTATTAGCAGCAGATCGAACCATCACATGTTTTTAGCACATGATCAGTCAGAAAACAATACAAGGAGCATGCATTTTAAAACCTCCGTCGACAGCTGAAGACAGCGGCTTAATCAAAAACTATTTTGACCCATGGCAGAAATCTCTTTCTCCTGCATGCTGAATACAAGGAAAAGAGGCCTCTGCTGGCAAGGAACAGCTGCTGTTGCTGCTTTAATCTTTAATGAATTTACTCCTAAAACAGTAATAACTATACTAGGAGCTATACTATACAGCTGCTGCTGCTGCTGCTGCTGCTGCTGCTGCTGCTGCTGCTACTACTACTACTACTGCTGCTGCTGACTACTGCAGTAGTCAGCAAGATCACCCATGTTGAGATGCAATTAAGATCACTGATAAAGTTGAAGTTGAATATAACAATCAACTTAATATGCGCGCTCTAACTTAAGTTAATAATAAGCTTAAACCAAACTTAGCATTAATTTAGCTACTGCGGGGCAATTTTGCAAGGTCAATTCTCAATCTTCAAGGAGGTAGGCTCACTAGCAAGAAGAAGAAGAAGAAGAAGAAGAAGAAGAAGAAGAAGAAGAAGAAGAAGAAGAAGAAGAAGAAGAAGAAGAAGAAGAAGATAACTACATAATTTTGCCAGTAAAAAAACAACACTTGCGTAAAGAATACTCACGAGAATTCTTATCTTCGTAGCTTGATACCCACTTCTTGAAAACACCACTACCGTAGCATGCAGACAGATTGAAAATAAACCTGGCCGTTTGATCGCGTTGTCACTTCCTTCAAATGGACTAGTCCAACAAACACCCTCTGCCCTCTTGATTTCGCAAAATGAAATCATTACTTTTTACGTGATTTCCATATCTTAGCAACTTGCCCTGGAAACCGCAAAAACAAATCGCTTCATTGAATATGTCAGTGGACGAAGACACCATTTTGAATAGCAAATTAATCATTAGCATAGCCAAAGACTGGGATGGGGCGCCATGTGTAAAAATATTATTTAGCGATAATCTTGCATTATTTTGTGTTATTTAGCAAATCGCAAATAAAGTAGCAATGTAATTTATAAATCGCCAATTCAACGAGCTTTGCGATTTATAAATGCCAGAGATGTGTTTTTGTGATTTATAAATCGCAGTGGAGGTTGACATTGTGATTTAGAAATCGCAAGATACGTATCTGCGATTTGTAAATCGCAAAATAATATTTTTACACATGGCGCGCGATTTATAAATCGCAAATGTGATATATAACTCACAAAAGTGTGATTTATAAATCGCAAAAAGTGCGATATACAAATCGCAAAATAATATCTTTACGTAGCGCGCGATTTATAAATCGCAAATATGATATATAAATCACAAAAGCGTGATTTATAAATCGCAAAAAGTGCGATACATAAATCGCAAAATAATATTTTTACACATGGCGCGCGATTTATAAATCGCAAATGAGCCAACTGGAAAAGATTGACTGGACTCTGGATTGGACTCTGGAATGGACTCTGGAATGGACCCTGGACTGGACATTGGACTGGACTTTATTAAACGAAGTAAATATTTAACTAATAACATAACGATTAACTATTTCTTTTTAATTATTAACCAGCGAGGAATTTTTTCAACACTTTCAGCACGTTTTGAGAATGCATTTTTGTTGTAAGCGAAATGGACTCAAACTCTGATCATAATGAAACGTCTCGTGGCTGGATGACGGCGTACGAAGTGAAAAATGAAGAGGAGGCCACGACTATTGCTTTGGCAGAATCGCTCAAAAGTGTCAAGGTAGTTAATTATTTTTGTTGTGGAATAGAGAATTAACTCTGAAGTGTAAATTAAAGTGCTACTTAAACCCATGAATAACCCACTGGGCGTTAGCCCTAGTAAAGGGAAACAGGGAACCACACGAGGCAAAGAAAAAATCTTTTGACCTCGGTGGGAATCGAACCCACGACCTCCGGATTAGATCTACCGTTACTCTGCCGACTGAGCTACAAGGTCGCACAGAGAAAGTCGGGGACGATTTTAGATGGTGAATCGCGGCAAAGAGAAAGTAAGGGTACATATGAATGTTGTGCCGCGTAGCACTAGGAACACAAATAGTGGAATAGAGAATTAACTCTGAAGTGTAAATTAAAGTGCTACTTAAACCCATGAATAACCCACTGGGCGTTAGCCCTAGTAAAGGGAAACAGGGAACCACACGAGGCAAAGAAAAAATCTTTTGACCTCGGTGGGAATCGAACCCACGACCTCCAGATTAGATCTACCGTTACTCTGCCGACTGAGCTACAAGGTCGCACAGAGAAAGTCGGGCACGATTTTAGATGGTGAATCGCGGCAAAGAGTAAGTAAGGGTACATATGAATGTTGTGCCGCGTAGCACTAGGAACACAAATAGTGGAACAGAGAATTAACTCTGAAGTGTAAATTAAAGTGCTACGTAAACCCATGAATAACCCACTGGGCGTTAGCCCTAGTAAAGGGAAACAGGGAACCACACGAGGCAAAGAAAAAATCTTTTGACCTTTTTTCTTTGCCTCGTGTGGTTCCCTGTTTCCCTTTACTAGGGCTAACGCCCAGTGGGTTATTCATGGGTTTAAGTAGCACTTTAATTTACACTTCAGAGTTAATTCTCTATTCCACTATTTGTGTTCCTAGTGCTACGCGGCACAACATTCATATGTACCCTTACTTTCTCTTTACCGCGATTCACCATCTAAAATCGTCCCCGACTTTCTCTGTGCGACCTTGTAGCTCAGTCGGCAGAGTAACGGTAGATCTAATCCGGAGGTCGTGGGTTCGATTCCCACCGAGGTCAAAAGATTTTTTCTTTGCCTCGTGTGGTTCCCTGTTTCCCTTTACTAGGGCTAACGCCCAGTGGGTTATTCATGGGTTTAAGTAGCACTTTAATTTACACTTCAGAGTTAATTCTCTATTCCACTATTTGTGTTCCTAGTGCTACGCGGCACAACATTCAATTATTTTTGTTGTCCAGTTTTAACATGCAATGATTTTCATCTTTTGTTGCCTTTAGTAAGCGACCATCCTTGTTTCTGATAATGCATGCTTCGCTGTCCACTTAAGAGGAACGAATCAATTCTTCCAGTGACGATGATGACGATGAATACTTTAACAGGCTAACACATGGCTTAAAAGGTTTTGCTTAGTTTGTAGTCCTATCTGGTTCAATTGTAAAGTTACTGGGCGGCATTGTTCGATTTTCCGTTTAAGTTCCTTTTGAAAAAAAAAATGCATTCTCAAAACGTGTTGAAAGTGTTGAAAAAATTCCTCGCTGATTAATAATTAAAAAGAAATAGTTAATCGTTATGTTATTAGTTAAATATTTACTTCGTTTAATAAAGCCCAGTCCAATGTCCAGTCCAGGGTCCATTCCAGAGTCCATTCCAGAGTCCAATCCAGAGTCCAGTCAATCTTTTCCAGTTGGCTCATTTGCGATTTATAAATCGCGCGCCATGTGTAAAAATATTATTTTGCGATTTATATATCGCACTTTTTGCGATTTACAAATCGCAGATACGTATCCTGCGATTTCTAAATCACAATGTCAACCCCCACTGCGATTTATAAATCACAAAAACACATCTCTGGCATTTATAAATCGCAAAGTTCGTTGAATTGGCGATTTATAAATTACATTGCTACTTTATTTGCGATTTGCTAAATAACACAAAATAATGCAAGATTATCGCTAAATAATATTTTTACACATGGCGCCCCATCTGGGAACTAAATAATGGCCTCAAGTACACTAAAGTAAAAATCCACCTATATATTTTAACCATGTGTCACTACATATGACTTGCCATAACTACTGAAGGATACTAGTCACTGTCATACATGACGGTACTGTACATCACTCCTCGTCACTACACATCACAAGCCGTTATTCCACGTTCTTAGCATTACTAAGTTAGGTCTCTTGAGGTGTATTAAATCTCGCCTTCACCTTAATGCTGGAATTATGTTTTTTAATAGTTTCATTTTACCTCTTTTTGACTACGGGGATATTATTTGGGGTGATCGCGGCAATGCCTCCTTGATGTCTACAGAATAAGGCAGCTCGCCTCATTTTAGATCTTCCTGCGCATTCTTCTACAGCTGAGCCGCATAGGAAACTTGGCTGGAAGCACATCATACAATTTTTATGTATAAATTATTAACAACCATTTCTGCCACTCTATCCCAGTCTCATTCAAAGGTGATTTTTATAGTTAAACAAGATCGAGAAATGACATTCCTAAATCCAGTGGCACAAGAAGATGGGGTCACTGGTCGTCAGTAAATTTAGTGCTGATATATGGAACGGGTTAGACACCTCATTAAGAGATACAGAGTCACTGTCTGGTTTTAAACGTGGCCTGTACAAAGTTATCTTTGATTCTTTATGACATTCTTTGCTTTTTACCTTTTATATATATATTTTTTATCTTTTTACATTCTTGTATTTTTAGGGCTACCTATATTTGATCCTTAACGATTTATATATTCTTAATCTTTTACAGTCGTGCATTTTTAGCTAGTTTTTAATCTAAGCTTCTAAGCTTAGAATTCTTTTGAGGACCCTCCTGTAAGCCACTTCGTGACGTTGGCATACTACAGGTATTATTAATAACGGTCCATGGAGTGAAATATTTTGGTCAGTCTTCCGGTTGTAAAAAAAATGGGAGTTGATTTAAACTGTTAAGACCCAGAAATTATAATGCTCAGCTTAAAGTATTCATTTGACTCAGAAAATTTAAAACATATTATAGAGATGATAGAAACTTAATTAGTTAATTAGTCCCTAAGGTTTTCGGAAAGGTCGAAATTGCTGTTTTTGTTAGTCTAAAACGTCAGCTAGCATTTTCGGAAAGAAAATAGTTCCCTAGAAAGTTCGTGAAAGTTCATTTCAGCTTGCATTTTCTAACAGGAAGATTTTGTTCCCTAATATTTTCGGGCAATTAAAATTTCAGCTAGGGAATCCGAACAGATGAACTTCTTCTAGCTAATTAAAACATCACTTAAAACAGACTTCAAACACCATAAGGGACTTAAAAATGCCTTTCTATAGCTTTTGGTTGATTTGGCTCGTTGGGTGCCCCTGTTTCGTATTCTTGACAAAACGTTTGAGTTTGCCATCGTTCTTTGAAGACAAAATGGCACATTTGTGGTACACGATCGTAACCCCGGGGTTGGCCGGGGAATAGAATAGTTTCTTTCTGTGCGCCCGGGAGAGGGGAATAGACCGCCAGGTTAAAAAAAAACTTGTGAATCCAATGTGAATCCTAGGCAGAGTGCCGGGATGTGCAAGTTAATAGGGAGCTTTAGCAACGAGGACGGGAGCGGAAACGAGAACGCCACAAACAATAGGTTTGGTGAGCAAAACCAATCGCTCTGCACGAGCGTTTTACATTTTGGTACATTTCTTTTCCGTCCTCTGCAAAACAACAACGTGAGTTGACCAGTTTTCAGGTTTTCTCGAGAACGTGAGCGTGTGACTGTAAGTTTTCTTTCTTTTTCCTTACTTTAACGGCGTTCATAACAATTTAGTCCCTGAATAATTCGCCAGCATTTTCCAAGTTAAACAAACTGGAATAATCGCGAAAGCGTTACAAAAACGAGAAGTTGGATTTTGAAATGACGTTTTCCTTGCCGTCGCCGTCGTCGTTGCTAAAGCTCCCTAATGCTTAATGTGGGACGCGCCGGCCATGTTCGCCGCCCTAGACCTTATCGCTAAGTTGGGAGCTGACCGTATATAAACTTATCCACGGCACGATAGGTTTTTTTGTTCTTTTTTATTATCCATTCCTGTTCTAGTTTCTATAGCTACGCCTTAAAACTGCACCAGATTGACGGTCTGCAACAGCATCATTTTCTACCAACTGCCTGAAGAAAGAACTAACCAAGAAATGTATTTGTTCTTTTTTGTTGTTGTTATTTTTATTGATCATTATATTGCAAAATAAGGTGACATACAATAATAACATTACTAAAAATATATTGCATACATAACTATTTGACTAAACTAAAGTTACATACATTGCGCTATTCTCGATTAAACTGCTTGCATCGTTGGAAAAGATACGGCAACAACTACAACGTTTGCTGATGCCCAAGGAATTAAAAAAGAGAATTAACGGAAGGAGGTTTCGTCGGGCAAGATTATTTTGGGTCAGGCCTGGGAGATGTAATGAATGCTGGGACATATTTAGTAGTACTAACTATGGGTGGGACAACTGAAAAATGAAAGGAAAAATTCTGTATGAACCACGAGACATTTCATTTAGCATTTCCAACCCTAATTCAGCCATTAAGACAGCAAAGCATTCGTCGCTATAATTATGAAATTTAACTGAAGAGAGCTGATAAACTTTTCAAAGTAACGGCTAGTAAAGTGGAATAACGCCTAGTGATGTGCAGTGACGGCTAGTAACTATTAGAAAAGGCTAGTAAGGTGATAATGGCTAGTGAGGTGTAGTGACGGCTAGTAACCTGTGAGGTGTAGTGACGGCTAGTAACCTGGTGATGACTAGTAACGGCTAGTAACGTGGAATAACGGCTAGTGATGACTAGTAACGGCTAGTAACGTGGAATAACGGCTAGTGATGACTAGTAACGGCTAGTAACGTGGAACAACGGCTAGTGATGACTGGTAAAGGCTACTAATAACGTGGAATAACGGCTAGTGATGACTAGTAACGGCTAGTAACGTGGAATAACGGCTAGTGATGTGTTGTGACGGCTAGTCAGGTGGCTAGTGACGAGTAGTAACGGCTAGTAACGTGGAACAACGGCTAGTGATGACTAGTAACGTCTAGTAACGTGAAATAACGGCTAGTGATGACTCGTAACGGCTAGTAACGTGGAATAACGGCTAGTGATGTGTAGTGACGGGTAGTGACGGCTACTAATGTGGAATAACGGCTAGTGACGAGTAGTAACGCCTTGTAACGTGAAACAACGGCTAGTGATGACTAGTAATGGCTAGTAATGTGAAATAATGGCTAGTGATGACTAGTAACGGCTAATAACGTGGAATAAGGGCTAGTAATGACTAGTAACGGCTAGTAAAGTGAAATAACGGCTGGTAATGTGTAATAACGGCTAGTAACGTGCAATAACGGATAGTGACGAGTAGTAAAGGCAAGTAAGGTGAAACAACGGCAAATGATTTGTAGTTACGGCTAGTGACGAGTAGTAAAGGTTAAGTAACGTGGAATAACGGCTAGTGATGACTAGTAACGGCTAGTGACGTGGAATAACGGCTAGTGATGACTAGTAACGGCTAGTGACGTGGACTAAAGGCCGATGGGATGTGTAGTTACGGCTAGTGACGAGTTGTCACGGGAAGTAACGTGGCATAACGGCTAGTGACGAGTATTAACTTCTAGTAACGTGGAATAACGGCCAGTGATGTGTAGTGATAGCTAGTGACGTGGAACAACGGCTAGTGATGACTAGTAACGGCTAGTAACGTGGAATGACGGCTAGTGATGACTAGTAACGGCTGGTAACGTGGAATAATGATTAGTGATGACTAGAAACGGCTAGTAACGTGGAATAACGGATAGTAATATGTAGTGATGGCTAGTGACTTGTAGTAACCGGTAGCAACGTGGAATAACGGCTAGTGATGACTACGGTAACGGCTAGTAAGGTGGAATAACGGCTAGTGATGACTAGTAATGGCTAGTAACGTGGGATGGTGGCTACTGATGTGTAGTGACGCCTAGTGACGAGTAGTAACGGCTAGTAACGTGGAACAACGGCTAGTGATCACTGGTAACGGCTAGTAACGTGGAATAACGGCTAGTGATGTGTAGTGACGAGTAGTGACGGCTAGTAATGTGGAATAACGGCTAGTGACGAGTAGTAACAGCTAGTGACGTGAAACAACGGCTAGTGATGACTAGTAACGGCTTATAACGTGGAATAACGGCTAGTAATGACTAGTAACGGCTAGTAACGTGAAATAACGGCTGGTAATGTGTAATAACGGCTAGTAACGTGCAATAATGGATAGTGACGAATAGTGAAGTTAAGTAAGGTGGAACAACGGCAAATGATGTGTAGTTACGGCTAGTGACGAGTAGTAAAGGCTAAGTAACGTGGAATAATGGCTAGTGATGACTAGTAACGGCTACTAACGTGGAATAACGGTTAGTGACTAATAGTAATGGATAGTAACGTGGAACAAGGGCCAGTGATGACTAGTAACGACTAGGAAAGTGGAAAAACGACTAGTGATGACTAGTACCGGTTAGTAAGGTGGAAAAACGGCTAGTGACGTGTGGTAACGGCTACTAACATGGAATAATAATGGCTAGTGATGTGTAGTGAGGGCTAATGACGAGTAGTAACGGTTAGTAGCGTATAATAACGGCTAGTGGTCACTGATGTGTAGGGACGGCTAATGATGACTAGAAACGGCTAGTAACGAGGAATAACAGCCAGTGATGTGTAGTGAATGCTAGTGACGAGTTACCCTAAGATCGAAGGAGACTCTGCTCGCAGGGTAGTGACGAGTAGTAACGTCTTTTAACGTTGAATAACGGCTGCAGATATGTTGTGACGGTTATTGACGAGTAGTAACGGCTGGTAACGTGGAATAACGGTTAGCGATGACTAGAAACGGCTAGTAACGTGGAATAATGGCTAGTAATGTGTAGTGATGGCTAGTGACGAATAGTATTGGCTAGTAACGTAGAATAACGGCTAGCGGTGACTAGTAACGACTAGTAACGTGGAATAACGGTTAGTGATGACTAGAAACGGCTAGTAACGGGGAATAATGGCTGGTCGTGTGTAGTGACGGCTACTGACGAGTGGTAACGGCTAATAACGTGGAATAACGACCAGTGATGTGTTGTGATGACTAGTGATGACTAGTAAAGGCTAGTAACGTGGAATAACGGCTAGTGACGAGTGTAACGGCTAGTAACCTGGAATAATGGCTAGTGATGTGTAGTGACGGCTAGTAACGTGGAATAACGGCTAGTGATGACTAGTAATGGCTGGTAACGTGGGATGATGGCTACTGACTGATTTGTAGTGACGGCTAATGACGTGTAGTAACGGCTAGTAACGTGGAATAACGGCTATTGATGACTAGTAACGGCTAGTAACGTGGAAGAACGGCTATTGATGACTAGTAACAGGGGCACCCAACGACAAGTTTCGGTAGATATCTGTTCGGTGGAGGGTAATTCGCCTTGCGCTTTCGGCGTCGATTAGAGAGTGCACTCGGATTTTCGTAACTAAAACGCAGCCTATAAGATTCGAAATTGGGAAATCATAACGCCTGAGGTTTTCGGAAAGGTCGTAATTGCTGTTTTTGGCAGTCAAAAACGTCAGCTAGCATTTTCGGAGAGAAAATAGTTCTCTAGAAAGTTCGTGGAAAGGTAGTTTCAGCTTGCATTTTCCCAAAGGAAGATTTTGTTCCCTAACATTTTCGGGCAATTAAACTTTCAGCTAGAGAATCCGAACAGATGAACTTTTTCTAGCTTATGAAAACATCTCTTTAAACAGACTTCAAACACCATAAGGCACTTAAAAATGGCTTTTTACAGCTTTTGGTTGATTTGGCTCGTTGGGTGCCCCTGTAGTAAGGGCTAGTAACGTGGAACGACAGCTAGTAATGTGTAGTAACGGCTGGTAACGCGTAATAACAGCTAGTGATGTGTCGTTACGGCTAGTGACGAGTTGTCACGGGTAGTAACGTGGCCTAACGGCTAGTGACGAGTGGCAACTTCTAGTAACGTGGAATAACGGCCAGTGATGTGTAGTGACGGCTAGTGACGTGGAGCAACGGCTAGTAACGACTAGTAACGGCTAGTAACGTGGAATAATGATTAGTGATGGCTAGAAACGGCTAGTGACGGGGAATAATGGATAGTAATATGTAGTGATGGCTAGTGACTTGTAGTAATCGGAAGTAATGTGGACTAACGGCTAGTGATGACTAGTAGCGGCTAGTAACGTGGAATAATGGCTAGTGATGACAAGTTACTGCTAGGAACGTGTAATGACGGCTTGTGATGTGTAGTGACGAGTAGTGATGTATAGTGGTGTGAAGTGCTGGAACGTGTCTAATATCCATTGGTAGTGATGGCAAGCGATGTGTAGGGTTAAAATATATAGGTGGATTTTTACTTTGGTGTACTTGAACGCGGAATTATTCCTAAATAATGTAAATTTCAACATGGCGGACACAGCTGCTGGTATGAATGACGAGTTGCTCAACGCGAAACATGCAGATTTCTGTTTAATGTGACTTAAAAACGACAATATTCATTCTGATGACAATGGATGAACTTGTGGCTGACCTAAGCAGTGCTTTAGATCGAACAAACGATCCTCCTTCGGCTCATTCCGACACAACGATCGGAACCAGAGAGTCTCCTTCGGGAACTCCGATACGCAGAACATCGAGGAAACGACGAGGAAGGAAGCGTCGATCGGACTACCCTCCTCTACGAGAACGTCCCAAGGCTAGTGAGGAAAGCAATGATTCCGTAGAAGAAGCCTTGATGGATTACATCGAAAATATTAAATGTCAGAGCGACTCGGATCCAGAGGATGAAATGTCGTTTACAAAACGTTTGTTGAAAGTTAACTGCCGCGATAATCTAGACCCGTATCCGCTTCCGGAAAGGGAAAAAGTAGAAAGCGATTCTGTCAGTGATCCTTTAGTTGGGTTAACAAAGCGTAGGAAAAAACGAAAGCGGAAGATCAAACGTGCGTTAAATGATCGCGATTCGCCGCTGACTTTGGTGAATTCAAAATCATTGAGTAGGACACGGAAACGCAAAGTGTGTGGAAAGTCTGCGACCGGAAATGAAATCCATAACAGTCTCAGACGAAGGGATGAAGAAGGATGCTTAGCTGATATTGAAAATGGTTTGAGCAGTGGATGTGGAGAACCTATGGAGACTAACACTCCCACAAACCATTTCTATAAGTTGCCTTCGAGGTTACATCAAGCCACAATGAATTACACTACTAAGGACCACAACGTACCTGAATCATCTCCCTGGTTACACCATGAAGATTTCGATGAAAAAATGGTGATAGCTAGGGCAGGTGGTTTCAAGGCAGATCAGTCTTCTTCAGAGGAGAGTGATCTGGAGGGATTTTTTACAAATGACGAGGGACGCCTTGGGGATGATGAAAAGGAAGAAAGTTCCTTTGAATGTGATGTGAGGGTAAACCCATGGTGGGATGAGAGAACAACAAGTGACATAGAACAAGATAAATTTCAGAAAATTGTTAATGGTGTCATGGATGAATACAGAAGACCCTTTGTATTTGGTGGTGAAGGAAAAAGTGGTTTTGGTAAGGTATTCTAGGAATGGCGTGATGATATAACTCTCTCCTCTGCACTGAGCCTCCTTTGGAAACAAGAAGGGATAAATTGGAAACATGGAGTGCATGGTTGACAATGTGAATGACATCCAATTTATTTTTTTCTCTACAGTCTCCCGCCTGTTCATTCCACTGATAGAGAAATGTGTGCACAAGAGAGGCCTCTGTGGAGGAGAGAAATGATGCATGTGAACTCGTATCAAGAGGCTCTGGGAAGGGAGGTTGTGTCAATGTGAAATACTGATACAGATAACTCCCTCCCTCTCTGGTATCAGTTGCAATACAAAAACCTCCCACTGCATCTTTGTGTCACATCATTGGCAATTTAAAGATAGTTATCATACATTCTGTATAAATTATATAGCCATATAGTATAACTCTTAGTTTATCTGTCATGATGCAAGTTTCACTAAAATTTAGATAGGCAGAGATGTGCAAAAAGTACATGTAGCTGGGATTCAAGTTATTGTGGTGTGGTCATTTAATGCCATTTTTCTCCAGTAGTAGCCAGATCTCAACTCATAATATTTGGAGGAAAATCCCCAGCCTATAATGATAGTATTACGTGATCAGATTTCAGTCTCACTGAAGGTTGTTAACTCAGACTTATTCTTGCCTTAAACTATTAAAAGAGGACCTTTTCCATGAGGTGTCTCTCTTTACTTGCCCTGTATATTTTTTTGTGACCTTCAATGGATAAGCATAGATATTTAAAGGGGCTATGTTATGAGTTTTTGGTATGAATTTAACAAGCCACAGGAGATGTTTATACTGATGGAAACTCAAAATTACGCTCCAGATCAAAACTACTCTACTTGTACAGTCAAATAAAAAATAAGACTCCTTGGTTACGGATGGTTAGGATGGAAACGGATTGCAACTTGAAAAGAAGTGGGCCGCTGTTTCTCAAGTTTCAGCTCTCCTGTCTAGTTAGAACCATATAGGTTGGTTGTCTTTAAAAAAAAACTTTTTGTCTTTCTGTTGGAGATCTAAGACCAATTTGTGTTTGAGAAGTGTTCTTAGTCTTAAATTAATCTGAATTTTGTCCCAAAGACCGTAAAATAACCATGACATAGCCCCTTTAATTTGGGAACCACACAGTTGACCATTGCTAAAACCTAAAATAATCCTAAGAAAACCGGCCACTCTGTGTTGGTGTCTTTAATCAAGGACCAATGCATAAATGCTCCTGGTTGCTCTGTGAGGTATTTGTAGCCCAGATCCAACTTTCTTCCACCCACTCATGTCACTTTAAACATTTCTGTTGGTTAACAGGTCTTCAAGGAAGGCAGAAGAAAAGTAAAAATACACTTGCACAGGTAACAGCAGTCTTGGAACTCCATTTATGCCATATCTGTTTTACATTTTTTGTTATCTGCCTAGGCAATAAGCAAGAGTATCTCAAATATTTTTTTTGTAATGCAGAATCATTGAACTTTGCTTCACGTTTCTCTAGGATATAACCATGGGTGATATTAACAGAAATATTGCAGTGTTTCTACAAAATGATAAATGGACAGAGTAAGTAATATTATGCATTGGTCAGCTACCATTTTAATGCAAAAATTATGATATCTTTTTACACATGACCAGTTTGAATGCAATTCACTTGTTCTGATTCAACACTACTCTCTGAGATGCTTGTTGCTTTCAGTTTATGTTCGTTTCTTAAGCTTACATTGTACTGAATTTCATAGAGTAACCATTCATTTTTATCATCATCAGCTAGGATGCCAAAAGTGCAAATCTTAATGGCATACAATTCTCAACATCTTCATGGGCCATTGCTTAGTGTTTTTTTTTTAATTTAAATTTCTTTTAAAATCCAGGCTGTCCATATATCCATCCAACAAGCTGGAAAGAGCCCAGGTAGCTTTTGATTTATGAACTTAGTTACCTTTAATTTGCACTTAGTCCAGGTACAGTACTTTGAATTAGAACTGTGAATAATAATTATTCACAGTTCTAATTCAAAGTACTGTACTGTACTTAATTTGCAGTTGAAGAGTATAATGTGAAAAAGTGCAGTCAATTACTACTGTCTATTTTAAATTTGAAGTCTGTCACATCTTACACCTGGAATTGTGGTTTAAGTTACCCTAGTGAACCCTCTCCCTCCTCCCTTATGCACTGGTAACAGATTATGTAATCTGTGGCTTTTGTTCTCTACTATTTCTTCAAACATCGAGTTACACATGCCTGCCTCCTCTCACACAAAGTTGGAATATTTAGAGTGTGAAAAGCTTCACTGTAAGATATTCACTTGGACATATTATGCGTAAAGCGCACCTTTGCAGGTTTTCAATCTTGTCAGACATGTACAGGTACTGTGGCAGCGCATTATGGTAAATGGGTAAATGCATGTAATAATTATAAGAGAGAAGTAAATTGTTATATGATACATTAGTGCACTTTAACTGCCTAGGGAAGTATAAGCAAATTGTTACCTTCTTGAACATCAAATCTACATGTGAATTCCACTTAAGGTCATGTGAAATGATTAAACCTACTAACTTGGCAGACAGTACAACTTCAATATGCTTATCATTAATAGTAATAGGATCCACTGCACTACTTAATCTAAAGGAAGTTATTCTGAGTTCCTTGAATCAACCCACGTTACCAAGATGACACGAGAGTTTGGGCAAAATAAGTTTATTGAACCAAGTTGAACTGCTAACCGATGGCTTGACAATAAACCGAGACTAAACTGAATAAAACTATAGGTAAAACTACAAAATGATGATAAGCTTTACAAAAATCTTGAGATTAAAGGGAGGGAGAGGTGGGTAAGAGCTTACGCGTCGTCTCCGGATCTTACACAAAAGATGACGCTGTAGCGTGTGCAATCGATTTTAAAAGACATTCGATACCCCTTAGCTCTGTAACTAGTCAATTAACTATCATTAATAAATGATTACTCAATCAACCCACGTTACCAAGACGACACGAGAGTTTGGGCAAAATAAGTTTATTGAACCAAGTTGAACTGCTAACCGATGGCTTGACAATAAACCGAGACGCCAAAGTGCCCAAACTGGAGGGAGGAAATTGGTAGTGGGTTGAAAGAGAAGGAAGGAAAGAAAGAAAAGAAAAAAAAAATAGATATAGATATATATATAGCTGTATACTAAAGATGATGCGACTTATGCAGAAAACATTGACTGAAGCTTATGTGCCATGGCATGAACCGCTCGTTTTTGTGGCTGAGATAATTCTAAATAAACAAGGTAAGCGTCGCTTTGCCAATCTCCCTGCAGTTTGATTATTTCAGAAGGAATATGACAATCAAAGGCGAACGTCGCCCCACCCCGTCGAAAACTATGAGGAGAATAAAGCGACGGGTCTAAACAAAGCTTAGACATGACCCGTGAAAGAAAAACGCGAAATTGCTTATAAGTGAGGGGTACTAGACCCGACCCAGAAAAAACTGAAAAAAAGGGGAGCAGACACGGGACCTGGATTGAGAGCTAAATGACGTCGCAGAGCTGAGATCGGACAAAGGCGAGACCCAGGGATCACAGGAATTGGCAGAAGAAGAGATCGCTGCTGACACTGGATAGTCTTCATGGCTGAAACATGGACATTAGCACCCGAAGACGTAAAAACCAAATTGGCCCGGGTAATTACCTTAGGGGAAATTTGCCTCGGATTGTCGAGAACGAGATTGGACTTACGTAAAAAAGTGAAAAATGCGACTAAAAATAAAGCCCACATAGCCGCGTGTAACGGGATAGAAAAATTAAATAGCTCGAATGCGGCATGTAAAATGGAAGGTGTCATGGCGGATTTGCGAGAGACAGCCTGACCGAGAAAACGCTTAACGCCCCGCAACAAAAGCTGAAAGTGATAATCAGAACTCCAGGTCAGGTCATACCCTGCAAGCTGATGCGCATGTTTAAGGCTACTAATATGATTAAGCACGGTACCGTAAGCCCGTTTCTGCGTGACTAAATATGCTACGTATAAACTAATAGATTCAAAATGAATAGGAAAGGACTGAAGAGCCCTCAGTTCACAAAAAGTCTGATAACTACGAATATGAGCCGCTATGTTCTTCTGTGTGGACGTTGCGTGAGCCAGGTTGATGAGACGTGAGACAAAAGACTGCAAAGTGACGAGAGAAACCTCTGGAGTAAAATGCTGACCTGGTCCCAGAGGGAGGTCTACAAATGAAAAACAAAAGGGAGAATGAAAATATGGTCACGCAACATCGAAAGAAAAACAAGCAGAGTCAACATCTTGAAAATGGAAAACATGACCAAGGTCACTACAAAGGCAAGAGAAAATATTGCGAGCTGAAGGATCAGAATGCCAACGACTAAGACAGTCCGCCAACTGGTTGTGTCTTCCTGGAACATGTAGTGCGCTGACTTCGAAGTCGAAGATAGCAGCGGTAAACCAGAGTTGTCGTAGACAGCGCTGCATGAAAGGATCTTTTGACGTATTAGATGACATGACCGTAACTGCCGCAGAGTTATCACATGCTACGGTGAATTTGCGACCCTGTAACTGAGGAGCCCAGTGTTTTAGAGCAACAACAATTGTGAAAAGTTCCAGTGCATTGATATGAAGCGATTGAATAGCAATGCAATCAGGGAAGACAAAACTGATACACTCCGCTTGACAAGTGGCACCGCCCCCTTGAAGACAAGCATCGGTGGAGAAATTGAGACACTCAAAATCCCACCGGGAAGGCTTGATAATGGAAATGCGATGATAATGGGGAAGAAATTCGAACCACCATTGAATGTCTGAGAGCATGGTAGCGGAAATGGGATACCGATAACTAGCCGCGTGCTGCTTGCACTCACGAAGACAGTTCAGAAGTCTGGCCATAAATATCCTTCCAGGCTTGACACATGCCGTGACAAACGAGAGCTTCCCGAGAAGAGATTGGAGCTGTTTCTTAGTAAAAAATGAAGAGTTTCGCCAAAGGATAAGTTCGGCTCGTAAGTCCTCCAAACGTGAAGCAGGCACTTTGAGAGTAAAGGCCTCCGTGTGGACTAAAATTCCCAGACAGATCATGCGGGTCGAGGGGGTGTATCCTTTTCGGGGAAGAATCCAAACCGAGTTGTTGAAATAACTGTCCGAGATGTGAAAAAGCCCGAAAAGCAAGGAACGGATATTCGGCTCCATAAAAGTCATCCAAATAAACATCCGCTGAAAATCCCTGCTCGTTGAAGATGTGTACGACGGCTTTCGTTGTGCGTTGACAAATCAGAGCTTACGCGTCGTCTCCGGATCTTACACAAAAGATGACGCTGTAGCGTGTGCAATTGATTTTAAAAGACATTCGATACCCCTTAGCTCTGTAACTAGTCAATTAACTATCATTAATAAATGATTACTCCATTTGGCTTTCGTTGTGCGTTGACAAATCAGAGCTTACGCGTCGTCTCCGGATCTTACACAAAAGATGACGCTGTAGCGTGTGCAATCGATTTTAAAAGACATTCGATACCCCTTAGCTCTGTAACTAGTCAATTAACTATCATTAATAAAATAATGATTACTCCATTTGGCTACATTTAGTTGGAACCCATCAACTTTGACAAGATTAGGGTCAAGGAACTGAGAAAATCACTGGGATAAAATGCTTGTATCTCATGATGGGGCTTTTCTGAGGTTTAAAACCTTGAAATATAGTTATTACATTTACTTGGTGACTCGCATAGTCAGCCAACTCTGATCCCACCAAAACTTCATCTTCTGTCATGTTTTTTTTTCTATACACAGGTCTATCAGTGGGCATCAATGTATTCTCTTCAGTGTCAGGCTGACCCCTCCCACAGAGGAAGAGTATTACTTCGCAAGACAGGGTAAACTGCTCTCTGTAGCTTGTTGTGTATGTAACCAATGTGTGAATGATTGTATGCCACTTCCTCCTGCCCCTTCTCCACCCACCTCGCCACAGAAATATGATAGCAATGTGATAATACCAACTGATGTTAAAAGTGACATCTATTGCAATTTAAGTTGTGATAAAAGGGAACAGCTTTCTTTTCTGACCGTCCTCATACTTAATTTGGTCAAGTATCTGTAATGGTATCCCCTAGATGATTGTTCTCCATATTCTCATAACTCATTGAAAAAGTATTCATCTTGTGAAGAGGAATAACAAGTTGAGTAAAATGGTACTTGAACATAACATTATTTTTCTGTTCAACTGAATGTGTTTTTTCTTATATAAACAATATTTGCAAAGGGTTCATCTAGAGAGCTTACGCTGTTAATAATGCATATTTAAAAAAAATACAATTGTACATCATGATTGGACAAGACACACACAAAGTATTGAAAGTTAACAGAAACAGTTGGACAAAGAAATAAACGATTGGACATACCGGTATTGAAACAACGTCATTCTTAGTTTAAAAGTCAGTATTAAAAATACCATTTCAAAACCAGTTAACGTTTTCCTTGTCTGAGGCACAATGCCATCTGTTTCCAAGCAATTGCTTGCTTTGCTAGATTATCAATGACATAGAAATGTGGTGGTGATGACATGGAAATAGTGGTTTTCTTCTCACAAAGGCACAGTGAAAGTAATCCCCTCCTGGTATGTGGAGCAGCTGCATCTTTTCTAATTACAGATGTTACTTGTTTTCTCCCCTCAGTCGTGCATCACCTCCAAGACACCATAACCGACCAGGAGCAGAATCAAAGCGACCCAGGAAACTGCCTCCTCAGCTTGACAGTTCGTATTGTAAGTACAGAATTACTGAAAAATGGCGTACCTGGTTATTTTGATAAAAAGAAAGATGGTGAATATCAGTGAAAAGTGTTTCTATTTTACATTCAGAATCTTGAGATTCTGCCATAAAAATGGTTACATTGCAAGTTATGTATGGATAAAGGACCTTGTATGCCACCTAAAAATATCACACTCTTAGAGAGGTCTTCTAAGGGGTGGTCTGGTGTTGCTTTGGAGCTCATTTACCACTCTCTCTCGCTTGTTTTGTTAGGGACAAATGCCACTATTGCATTTAGAAAACAAAAAGAAATGAAAAGTGCATTGTCCCTGTCACAAACTTTCATGCTTTTCTGCCAATTTCTGTAGGTTGTTGGTGTTTTGGGAGAAGATTGTCACCTGTTTTCGCAGCCATGTTGTTTGTTGCTTCTATCCCTTGAAAGGCCTCCCTAAAACCATGGCCTTTTGTGGCAGCTATGTTTCTCTTCTGGGAATAATAATCCAACATTTGTCAAAAATTACCCACACCATGTCATGAAACCTGGAAGAAATAACCTCAGGAATTTGCTAACCTGGTGACCATTGTCTACAAAATCTCATGGTTGCTATGACACAGCAAATGAAAATCTGTTGACAAGCAGGTAACACTAGCATCTTATCATGGTTTCTTTGTTTTGTGAAGGGCTATTTTTGAAGCTTCAGTTACTTATCACCAGAAAAAGATGGAAGCTGCACACTGCTTAGTGTATCTATAGCTATCTACCATCTTTTATTGTTTTCTTTATCTTGTTACATGTAATTACAGATTAGGGCATAATATGGTGAAGTTTTAATAAATAATAAAAAAGAAATAAATTATGGTTTTATTTCCATAGCAACAGTAGGGGCAGCAGCTGATCCAATACCTCCATCAAATATTGGAAACCAGATGTTGCGGGTTATGGGTTGGACTCCTGGAACTGGACTGGGAACAGAAAGAAATGGCATAAAGGACCCAGTGTGTGCCTATATGAGACCAAAAGGACTGGGTTTGGGTCATCCGTGGCCCTCATGAATCTTTACTAGATTTGAAAGAAAAAAGCAACAGAAGGAAATATTTACGACTATGTAGCATTGTGCTACTTGTTTTTATTGACTTTTAACATATATCTTTTAAAAAAAACTTCAGTTCCCCTTTTGTCTTGAAGAGTAACGTGTTTCTATGTATCAATTGCCACTCTGGTTAGGTATCACTGTATTTGAAATAATTATTAAAGTTATTATAAAATTATGGCCACTTTATTACATTGTATGTGCATGGTTAAATCTCTATAATTTTGGCTCACTGAGCTTGTATTAATTTTAAAGAGAAAATGGTTGGAGTCTTATTAGGCAGCCGAAGGAAGAGTGGATTATATTAAAAGATGCCAATAACTGATAATGTAGTTTGCACTTTATAGTGTTTACACGAAATTCATTGACTTAACACAATTCCCTTTGCTCTTCTTACCATATAGGGAGTAGGGGAAATTGCTCCCCCACTCCCCAAGGGAGTAGGGGACTAGCTCCTACTGCCCCATAGGGGAATAGGGGATATTGCTCCTCCTGCCCCATAGGAGAGTAGGGGAAATTGCTCCTCCTGCTCCTCAAAGGAGTAGGGACTAGCGCCTTCTACCCAGTAGGGGAGTAGGGGAATTGCTCCTCCTGCCCCATGGGGGAGTAAGGGAATTGCTTCTCTTGCCTAATAGGGGAGTTAGGGAATTGCTCCCTCTGCCCCATAGGGGAGTAGGGGGAATTGCTGCTTCTGCTCCCCAAGGGAGTAGGAGTAGGTGAATTGCTCCTCCTGTCCCAAATTGGAGTAAGGGAGTTGCGCCTCATGCCCCATAGGGGAGTGGGGAATTGCTCCTCCTGCCCCATAGGGGAGTAAGGGAATTGCTTCTCTTGCCTAATAGGGGAGTTAGGGAATTGCTCCCTCTGCCCCATAGGGGAGTAGGGGAAATTGCTGCTTCTGCTCCCCAAGGGAGTAGGAGTAGGTGAATTGCTCCTCCTGTCCCAAATTGGAGTAGGGAGTTGCTCCTCATGCCCCATAGGGGAGTAGGGGAATTGCTCCTCCTGCCCCATAGGGGAGTAAGGGAATTGCTTCTCTGCCTAATAGGGGAGTTAGGGAATTGCTCCCTCTGCCCCATAGGGGAGTAGGGGAAATTGCTGCTTCTGCTCCCAAGGGAGTAGGAGTAGGTGAATTGCTCCTCCTGTCCCAAATTGGAGCAGGGGAGTTGCTCCTCTTGCCCCATAGGGGAGTGGGGAATTGCTCCTCCTGTTCAATAGAGGAGTAGGGGAATTTCTTCTTGTGCCCAATAGGGGAGTAGAGGAATTGCTTCTCCTCCCCAATAGGGGAGTAGAAGAATTGCTCCTCCTGCCCAGTAGAGGAGTAGGGCAATTGCTTCTCCTGTGCAATAGGGGAGCAGGGGAATTGCTCCTCCTGCCAACAACAATAATAATAACTAAAAAGTATTAAAAACTATTAGAAACTATTCATAGGAGAGTAGAGGAGTTACTCCTCCTGCCCAAAGGGAGAGAAGGGGAATTGCTCCTCCTGCCCAACAGGGGAGTAGACAAATTGCTCCTCCTGCCCATAAGAGAGTAGGGCAACTGCTCCTCCTGCTTCATAGGAGAGTAGAGGAGTTACTCCTCCTGCCCAAAGGGGAAGTAGGGCAATTGCTCCTCCTGCCCAATAGGGGAGTGGGAATTGCTCCTCCTGCCCAATAAGGGAGTAGGGCAATTGCCCTCCTGCTTCATAGGAGAGTAGAGGAGTTACTCCTCCTGCCCAAAGGGGGAGTAGGAAAATTGCTCCTCCTACCCAATAGGGGAGCAGGGCAATTGCTCCTCCTGCCCAATAGGGGAGTGGGGAATTGCTGCTCTTGTTCAATAGAGGAGTAGGGAATTGCTTCTTGTGCCTTATAGGGGAGTACAGGAATTCCACCTCCTCCCCAATAGGGGAGTAGAGGAATTGCTCCTCCTGCCCAGTAGGGGAGTGGGGGAATTGCTTCTCCTGTGCAATAGGGGAGTGGGGGAATTGCTCCTCCTACCCAATAATAATAATAATAATAATAATAATAATAATAATAATAATAATAATAATAATAATAATAATAATAATAATAATAATAATAATAATAATAATAATAATAATAATCATGATTTAGAAACTATTCATAGGAGAGTAGGAGTTACTCCTCCTGCCCAAAGGGAGAGAAGGGGAATTGCTCCTCCTGCCCAACAGGGGAGTAGACAAATTGCTCCTCCTGCCCCATAAGAGAGTATGGCAACTGCTCCTCCTGCTTCATAGGAGAGTAGAGGAGTTACTCCTCCTGCCCAAAGGGGGAGTAGAGAAATTGCTCCTCCTGCCCAATAGGGGAGTGGGGAATTGCTCCTCCTGCCCAATAGGGGAGTGGGGAATTGCTCCTCCTGCCAGTAGGGGAGTGGGGAATTGCTCCTCCTGTGCAGTAGAGGAGTGGGGAATTGCTCCTCCTACCCAGTAATGGAGTGAGGAATTGGTCCTTCTGCCCAATAGGGGAGTGGGGAATTGCTCCTCCTGCCAAGTAGGGGAGTTGGGAATTGCTCCTCCTGCCAAGTAGAGGAGTGGGGAATTGCTCCTCCTGCCCAGTAGTGGAGTGGGGAATTGGTCCTTCTGCCCAATAGGGGAGTGGGGAATTGCTCCTCCTGCCAAGTGGGGGAGTGGGGAATTGCTCCTCCTGCCCAGTAGGGGAGTGGGGAATTGCTGCTCCTGCCCAATAGGGGAGTGGGGAATTGCTCCTCCTGCTTCATAGAAGAGTAGAGGAGTTACTCCTCCTGCCCAGTAGGGGAGTAGGGTAATTGCTCTTCCTGTCTCATAGGAAGTAGGAGAATTGCTCCTCCTACCCTATAGGTGAGTAGGGAATTGCTCCTCCTACCCATTAGGGGGTAGAGGAATTGCTCCTCCTGGCCCATAGGTGATTAGGGGAATTGCTTCTCCTGCCCCACAAGTGAGTAGGGAAATTTCTCCTCCTGCCCAATAGGGGAGTAGAGGAATTGCTTGTGCAGCCCCATAGGTGAGTAGGAGAATTACTCCTCCTATCCAATAAGGGGTGGGTGGGTAGAGGAATTGCTACTCCTGCCCAATAGGGGAGTAGAGGTATTGCTTCTCCGGCTCCATAGGTGAATAGGGGAATTTCTCCTCCTGCCCAATAGGGGAGTAGGGGAATTGCTTCTACATCCCCATAGGTGAGTAGGGAAATTGCTCCTTATGCCTCATATGGAGTAGGGGAATTGCTCCTCCTGCCCCATAGGGAAGTAGGAAAATTGCTCCTCCAGCCGAGTAGGGGAGCGGAGGAAATGCTCCTCCTTCCCCATATATAGGAGAGTAGAGGAATTG
This sequence comes from Pachyseris speciosa, assembly GCA_016490735.1. Classification (NCBI taxonomy): domain Eukaryota; kingdom Metazoa; phylum Cnidaria; class Anthozoa; order Scleractinia; family Pachyseridae; genus Pachyseris; species Pachyseris speciosa. Next base: position 86,718 of record JAEMWC010001630.1, read on the forward strand.
CTCCTCCTGCCCCATAGGGAGTAGGGAATTTGCTCCTCCTTCCTAATAGGGGAGTAGGGAAATTGCTCCTCCTGCTAAATAGTTGAGTAGGAAAATTGCTCCTCCTGCCCCATAGGGGAGTAAAGGAATTGCTTTCCTTATACAATAGGGGTGTAGAGGGAATTGCTCCTCCTGTCCAATAGGGGAGTAGGGGATTTGCTCCTCCTGTCCCATATGGAGTAGGGTATTTGCTCCTCCTACCTCATAGGGGTGTAGAGGAATTACTCCTCCTCACCAAATGTGTCTCATCAGGTTTTAGTAGGCTTTAACCTTGCATTGTAATAATAATAATAATAATAATAATAATAATAATAATAATATTTATAATTATAATAGTAATAGTAATAGTAAGAATAATAACAATTATATTAATAATAATAACAATAATAATAATAATAATAATAATAATAATTACTCATAATAGTAATTGATTCAAGAATATCATGAAGAACATATTTACAACAAAACTATTTACAAGGAGAAATGCTGTTTAAAAAAATGCACTCTTAAATTTTTATGTACACTTTCAGCAAAACTAAAATTTAATCATTCATAGAGTTGTGACCAGTCTACTGGTAGTATTGGGCATTTCCAATGGCGAGCCTCTCATATTTTATCTACTACATGCTAGTAATCACTCAGTAATACAAAACGGGGCAGCCCAATTCATATTAATTTTAGTTAAAATTACTTAAAGCTAAAATTACGGGTTTTTCTAATAGGTTACTATGTTGCTATGGTTTTTGTTTGATACTTACAAAGGGTGGTAGTTCTGGTCCAGCAAAGCATACACTGAAAACTGATGTCAGCCACCTAATGGCAGGCCAGGTGTTTTATTGAGGGGGCAGAAGGGAAGTTAAAAGTTATAGTGGGATTGATTATATTTCATCCTATGAAAGGGGCTTTGTCTTTTATTTGGATAAGAAACGAACCAACCACTAGATCATGATAAAAAATAAATGACCCTTTTTTACCTTAACAGTATTTGTGCACAAAGGTTAGTGGGGCCAAGCAAATATACAAAACAAATAATTCAAATAAACATAAGGTTAAGAAAACTGAACTGGAAGAAGGCAAACCATTTGGCCATTCACAAGCATTGCTGAGCTAGCGTGGGAGTGCCTCCGCATTTCAAGTCCAGTGCTCAAGCTGCACGGCCACCCTGGCTCAGTTATATGGGGTATCCCAACCTGAGCTGGTCAGACTGAGGATTGAGTAAACCCAGCCAACTGGACCAATACCTCCTGATCACTAACTTCTCTTAAGAGGAAAATGACCCATTCAATAAATTAATTGTATACAGAGGGACAGTAAACTATAAGCCACTTTAAGCTGATGTACAAATATGAAATAAATGAACAAAAATGAAATCACCTGATGTGCTCTTGCCAAAACAGATGCAGATGCAAATCTGAGATTATTTTTGCTACATTTTTGCGATCTGAAGTATCAGGTAATGGGCAAGTGTGACAGCAGCATTTGTGTCCGTTACCATTAGAATTTGTTGGAAACTTTTGGATGATGTCCAGATTGTCTTTGGACAAATCATTGGTCATTTATACTTTACAGTAAATATAAATTCACTGAAACAACACAAGTATTTGAAAATATTTGAGAGCTTTCAAATGCCTTTGTGCTTCCGGACAAAGTAATACACTGACAATTTATTCATTGATTTTCTAATACGGTGCCCCTTTAAGGTTCATTAGCTGGGCACCGTCTGAAACTTAACCTTACACAGGTTTGGAAATTTGGCCCTTGAATACTTGTGGGTGGCCTGCAGCTCTTAAAAAGATGCTCCTGGAAGCCTGTTCAGTCATTAACAGTCTTAGGGTAGAATGACTGTTTGTACACAATTTCAGTTTGGCTTTCAGTTTGGCTTTGTGTTCCTGGTTAGCACTAATGGCTTTTGTGGTTCATCATTCAGACTGTTTAATGATATAATAAAGTTAGACAGGCATGTGTCCTCCTCTGCTGAAAGTTTCTCCCGCTTAGTTGCTGGAACAAAGCTATTTTAAAAGCTTCTGTCCAGCTAACAGGTGATAATGCAGAGTACCCAAAAAGCAGCTTGTCCACCCAGTGAGAAACAATTTCTTTCATGGTACTTTTTCTTTTTAGGCCCCACACAGTAATAATAATAATAATAATAATAATAATAATAATAATAATAATAATAATAATAATAAAAATAATAATAATAATAATTTAATTACCCGCTCCCCGTGGGGCTTTTCAGGGATAATGATAAAAAGGTGAGAAACAAATAATTCAAATAAACATAATGTGATAAGAATCCCAACTGGCCGGAGGCAAACCAGTACACAGTACAGTACACTGTGTCCCTACTTAGGTCTCAAGAAACCTTTATACACCATTTCCTTGGCAGTTGCTAAACAGGTAAAGGTTCCTTTTACGAAAGCCAAGGGCACTGTGAACACACATCATAAACAGGAGACAGGAGGTTAAAAATTACTAACCACAACAAAGATGCAAGTTCACCATCAGCAGTCTTATTGTTCATCTTTTGGTGGTGTTATTTTATCACGACTAAAATGTTCATAAGTCATGTAACTTACATTTACACTTCAACAAAAGATTCTAAGAAAGATTGACTAAATATGCAGTTAGATAAATACAAATAAACATGGCTTTAAAAATTAATATGTCCTTCATTAAGCCATAAATAAACTGCGCTAGCTAACATACAACTTAAAATGACCGTAAATAGGTACAAAATCTCATTATATGCACAACATTTGCAACTATCACTTCAAGTTAAGAAAATATTGTTTTGCATGCATGCACCAGCAGGACATTGCAGTGTGGATCCTCCATACCTCAACAGGCAACAAAATTTCATGTTCCAGTCCCATTACTAACTGAGGTCTTGAAACAAATTAAAAGCACATAAGTATCCACAAATACTACTACATGTTGCGGCAATAAATAAATTTAAAAAAGTAACAACTAATCAGGACAGTCGAACTGACCAAAATAAAAAACAATGCAAAAACAGCTTTAAGTTTGGTCAATCCCGAGGGGTTGATTTACTAATGACTCAACTCATCTCTGTTCTCAGTTGGCTTAGTTGCAGATTGCCATCAGACCACAGCACAGCTGTGTACCTGCTGCAGTATACTGAGATTCTCATTCCAACGCAAAATGCTTCATCGATCAGATGCATAAATGAAATTAATCTGGAGCTTACAATAATAATACTAAATATTACAGTTGTAACTATTACAGTCATGTAGATTGACTTTATGACCTTGAAAGTAAAGTTTTGTAAAGAAAATGAATGGATCTCATATCATTATATACAAGAAAATGGAAAACACACGTTATGCAAATAAGGACTACCCTAACCAACAAACCGATGGTGTGTTTCTTACTTGCACTGAAACTTGGAAATAAAAAAAAAAAGGTAAATAAAATGATGGGACAAGTGGTAATGCAGTAAATACTTCCAAAATTTCAAAATTGTTTCTATTGTTTAAGGCATGCATCCACAGGTCCTCTTCACAGTCGTCCTTCCCTCTGCATGCTGCTCTTTCGCAAAGTTGATGAAAACCTGTTTGAGAAATATGTGGAAAATTTTAGCAGAAATTCTCAGGAAGCTCAAACACATATTATCATAGACATTAATTCAAGTTCTGCACATGATTTTAACTATTTACACTCAATCTATTGTTACTTGGTATAGCACTGCAGGCTTCCTGAAGAATTAAATGGCAGTGCATAGGGAAGTGTTGCAAAAGGAGAGCACCTCCATTTCTTTTCTGTTTTTGCAACACTTCCCCAGCCACCCCATGTAGACACGACCTAATCCTTATCCACTCACTTGTAGATGCACCCATAATAATAATAATAATTGATATTTATATTGTGCATTTTCTATAAAAAAAATAATAATAATAATCACATGCACATTACACACCCTAATCTTAATCCACCTCCTTGTAGAATGCACCCAGCATCTAATTCTAATCCATCCACTGATTTTATGGATGAACTACGATTTAGGGAAAAAATACACTGGAGGTACAGCAGGGCTAATTTCTCCTTTAACAACATTTCCCCATCCACCTCCCCTCCCCCCCCCCACCCCCAAGTAGAGACACCCTGATGCTAATCCACCCCTTTTTTGATTTTATGGATGAACGATGAAATATTGTACTTTTGGCAAAAAAAAAAAACACTTTGGAAGTACAGCAGTGCTAATTTCTTCTTTTTCAACACTTCCCAATCCACCTCCATGAAGACACACTCACTCCTTTGTATAGATCTAGCTGATTTTTTGAAAACCAGGTTCATGAAAATTTGGGCATTTTTTAGAACTTTCTTCACCAATACCTCAGTTTATCAAGAATACATGTTATTTGCCTTGCAATTAGATGTGAAATTGACGTGACCACTGACATGACAATTTTGGTGCGTGAATTGACCAAATCTCTTAAAATTCGCCCTTGCTGACAGCAAAGTTAGCTTTGGATTAGCGGCATCTATTTAGGCAAAAGTCTAGCAGCGTTTTCAACTGAACGTTCGTCATTGCTAAGAAGAATCACAGCTAATCATTGTTGAATTTTATTTGTGCAAATTATTGCTCGATTTTGAGATATTCTGACAATGGAAACCAATCATTATGACACTTTCAGGCTATCAAATCACTAGCATAAGATCGCTAAAGTTATGAGAAACTACTCGCACAAATGTTCAAACTTACGCTTTTTGAAGACAAAGTCCCAGCCATGCCGTGCGAGTGTTTTTAAATCAATTTCTTGAAGTCCTGGATGTTTACTGTTTACGTGAGCGAGATGTTGACTGCATTCTATCCACAAAATTTTCTCTAAGTCTTTAGCTAGGTCCAAATTCAACATCAATTGCACATGCAGACCCTAGACATGATCCCCTACACTTACATTCTGAGGCTAAAGACTTGTTACCTCTGAGGCAAAGCGCCAAAATATCGTTGCTTTGTTAAACAGTACAGCCCGCGTGAACAAAGCACTTGTTTAGCTAAATAACTGCTCAAGCAAGGATATTAGATGAGGCAGGCACTGCATCTCGTAAGACTTTTTCCCTCACTGGACTTTATGATGTCCTAAGGAAGACTTTGCACTAGGAGGCCAACAGGAAATCTAAATGTACTGATTCAGTTCACAAATAACCATCTGCAGACCGTGCTAAGTTTATTTGTTTGACAGAGAATGGGACCGATTTCAATAAAGTGGGGTGGGGGGGGGGGGGGGAGGAGTGGGGAATGACCGAAAATACATAGGGGTCAGTATGGATTTCAAGAGCCCTGTTTTGAAAACTCCAGTCACAGATACACCAACTTAAATACTACAAATTCTTTTTTTGTTTATTTTATGGATTAACTGTGAAGTATTGTCATTTGCACAAAAGCAAAAATGGAGGTGAAGGAAGGCTAACTTCTCCTTTCACAAAACATCCCCATCCACCCCATGCAGACACACACTCACCCTAAGCCTAAGCCACGCCCATTTTAACACACCCACCCAAACAATTCCAAAACGTTTTCGCCGATTTTATGGATGAACCATGAAGTATTGTTATTCTGGCAAAACAACTGTTTGGAGGTGCAGGAGGGCTAATTTTTCCTTTAACAACACTTTCCCATCCACCCCTATTTAGACACACCCTCCCTTATCCACCCCCATGTAGATGCACCAACACCAAAAATTCCTATCTTTTTACCGTTATTTTCTATATGAAACTGGTAAAATCTTGGGAAAAACATACATCCAAGGTAAAAACTCATTTCTCCTGTTACAACAACTCCTCATCCACCCCATTTAGACACACCCTAACCCTACTCCACCCCCTTGTAGACACACCCACTCAAAAAATTATAAATCTTGTTTTTGTTCATTTTATGGGTGAACTATGAAGAATTGTTCTTTTGACAAAAAATACTTTGGAGGTACAGCAGGGCTAATTTGTTCTTTTGAAACACTACCCCATCGACCCCTATGAAGACACACAAAAACCCTAACCCACCCCCTTGAAGACACACCCACCCAAACTATTCCAATTTTTACCGTGATTTTCTGTACGAACTATGATGTATTATTATTTAGGCAAAAAATTGGAGTTACAGGAAGCCTAATTCCTCCTGTTTCAACACTTTCCCATCCACCCCAATGCAGACACACAGTTACCCTAACGCTAATGCACCCCCATTTAGACACACGCCCACTAAAAAAAAAATCCAAAATCTTTTATCGTTGATTTTGTGGATGAACTATGAAAGTGTTGTAATTTTAACAACTACTTTCGAGGTACAGCAGGGCTAACGTCTCCTTTCACAACACTTCCCCATCAACCCCCATGTAAACACACCCACCCAAAAAAAATCCAAAATGTTTCTTGATTTGATACATGAACTATAAAGCATTGTTATTTCCGAAAAAAAATTACTTTGGAGATTTCTCTGTTTACAACACTTTTTCTATCCATCTCTATTCTATTCTGCCCTATTCTGTCTCTCTCCATCTCCATCTAGACACACCCACCCAAACAATAAAAAAACAATTTTTTGCTGGTTTAATGTTTGAACTATGAAGCATAGTTTCTTTGATAAACACAATTATTTGGAGGTGTAGGATCCACCCCCATGTAGACACACCCTAACCCTAATCCACCCCCACCTAGACACACCCTAACCCTGATCTACCCCATGTAGACCACCCTAACCTTGATCCACCCCCTTTAGGCACACCCTAACCCTAATCCATCCCCCGCAGACACGCCCTAACCCTAATCCACCCCACGTAGACACACCCTAACACCCTAACCCTAATCTACCCCCATGTGGACACACCCTAACGCTAATCCACCCCCTCAAGACACACCCACTCAAAAATTCCAAAATCCACCCCAAGTAGACACACCCACTCAAAAAGCATTGTTATTCTGGCAAAACAAAACAGCAGGGCTAAGGTCTCCCTTTCCAACACCTCCTCATGCGCCCCTATATAGACACACCCTAACCGTAATCCACCCAATTGTAGACGCAATCACTCAAAATCTTTCTTTCATTGATTTTAAGGTTGAACTATGAAGTATTGTTATTTTGGCAAAAAGAGGTACAGCAGGACTAATTTCTCGTTTCTCAGCACTTCCCAATCCACCCCTATGTAGATACACCCTAACTTTAATCCAGCCTCTTCTAGACGCACCCACCCAAAAAGTTCCAAACACGTTTTCTCCTTTATTTTATCCATGAACTATGAAGTATTTTGGAAAAAAAAATTAACTTTGGAGGTGCAGGAAGGCTAATTTCTCCTGTTAGAACACTTCCCCATCCACACCCACGCAGAGACACCAACCCAAACAATTCCCAAAGAAATTATTTTGAGGTGCAGGAAAGCTAATTTCTCCTTTTACAACACTTTTACATCCACCACTATGTACACACACCCTACCCCAAATTCACCCCTTTGGAGACGTACGCACCCACCCCCAAAAATGTTTTCCCTTCATTTTCTGCATGAACTATGAAGTATGCAGGTACAGTCAGGCAAAAAAAATTCTGGTGCAGGAAGGCTAATTTCCTGTTACAAAATGTCCCCATCCACCCCTTTGCAGACACACCCTCATCCTAACCCTAATCCATCCCAATGTAGACACACCCACTTAAAAAATTCCAAAATTTTCTTTTGTTCATTTTATGGATAACTAAGAAGTATTGTTATTTTGGCAAAAACATACTTTAGTAAAAGTCTTCTGATTCACCCCATGCGGACACACCAACCAAAACAATTCCAAAAATTGTTTCGCTTAACCTGGATTTAATGTCAATAACTCGTTCGCATTTCAAGCAATCAAAAATCCCTCTGCTCATCACACAAAGCTATGCTGTGGGATATTTTGTGAATTTTTTGGTGATTTGGGGGTATATTTGGGAAGAAATAATTTTTCTCAAAGGATTAGCTAAATAGAGGGAAAAAGGAAATATTGAAGATTTAATGAAGGTTTAATATTGGGATTTGAAGTTGGTAATTAGTAGTCGGACAACAAATAGCTCCCCATGGCCAGCAACTTGCAGTGCCGTTGTGGGGCGTCTACTAACTGGAAGTGTTTCAAAACATTTTTACTCCATTGTAATCCCTTCTTCAAATTCCTTAAAATTTCACACAAATTCATGTGCACCCCCACCTTAAGTATTGTAAGTTATTTTGGCAAACAAATTGTTTGGAGGGGCAGGAGGGCTAATTTCTCTTTTTACAACACTTCCCTATCCACCCTCATGAAGACAACACCCACTCAAAATTCCCAAAAAATATTTTTCCTTGGTTTTATGCACGAAGTATGCAGTACTGTTGTTTTGGGAAAGAAACACTTTGGAGGTGCAGGAGGGCTAACTTCTTTTACAGCACTTCCCTACCCACCCCCCCCCCCCCACCCCCTTGTAGACACACCCACCCAAAAATCCACATTCGCCCTGTCAAATCATTACAGCAGAAACTTCTTTTGATTTACTGTTGTTTAAAATTTCAGTGGGCTGATAAATCTTGAGAAATGACAACCTCACATGAGTGACCACCTAGGTTTAACATATTAGTTGTTGAGTAAGCCACAGGACCACATACTCATGGTCAACTATGTATATTGTAGTAACAGTGTTTACCTGCTCTAATGTAGTCTGACTAACACTATAGTCCACAATATGTAGAGCAGCTCTGTTTCTCTCTAACTGTCCAAAGATATATGACCAACTCAAACCCTCGGTTTCCACCTGGAAGTGGAGAACTCCCTAGTGAAACAAGAAAACATATTAATTTTTTTTTTGTGGAATGGCGTAATTTGCTCCTTCTTTAACCGTGCGGTAGACAGTAACAGATAAGTATAACATTAACTCGATTAAAAAGACTTTTGAAGGTCAGCACCAAAAGGAAAATGGCGTTAAGAGCAGGAAAAATGCACCAACCAGAACCCACTAGTCTCCATGACAAACTATCAAAACAGATTATAAAAGGGAAGCATAGTTATTGTTTAATGTTGTCAACTTGAATTCCTGATTTTCCAAGTAAATGTTCAGCCTCACAGTTTTTGCATTAAATAACTTAAGTGCATTGGAAGATTGCCCTTAGACTTGATAGAAATTGCTTGTACCAATAGCTACCAAGGACAGGCACAGGTAAATCAAAATAGCAGCTGGTCACCAGGAAGAATATTTGAACCATTGTGTGGTTTCTTTCCAATAATCTACTGTAATTTACTCTTGTCACCTAGCAACTTTGTACAGGAAAGTAAAAATACAAAACTAACATCTTAAAACCACTACCCAATAAGGCAATCATCTGTCTGAAGGACCACATCCAGCATTTAAGTTTACTAGCTAAGTTATGACCTTCAATCCATGTACATGTGCAATATCCCTCATACAGAGGGGAAGCTTACATTATGGCTTTCCAGAAGCCTTGCTCCAGGGAAAGTTTGAGCAACAAAATTCTGTGCATTGGTAATAGCTTTCATCAGTCCCCTGTCATATACCAGTGGCTGAAGCTGACCGGGAGGAGCTTGGATCTGAGGGTAGGGAGGAGGTTGCATCTGAGGGTGGGGAGGATTTGGAACAACAGTAGGTTGAACATCTCCGCTACTTATGCCTGATGGGAGAAAAAAGAAATTGTTAAGTACTGTGTTTGATACAAATAACTACATATTCCCTCTAGCCACCTCACTTTAAAACTGATGCAAAGATGAGGCATTTTTATAAGAGAATTCATAGTGTTTATGTGAACTACCCTTTTCTTTGTCAGCATGTGAGCATGGATATATACCAATTCCTATGACGTGAGTTCTTATTTGGAAGTTTTACCCTTAATTTGTGCCAGCTGGAATTCACATCCATTATATTTAACTCCCTACATTAGTGTTCCCTTTAAATTTAACATGCAAAAATTGAGACAGAGATTGCACATGAACTGGCCAAGTGAAAAAGGCAAAAAAGAGGAACTTGCAGCTAACATAATATCAACTTGCACTTAGGAAGATGTTATAAGTAGGTTTGCCTCACCATCATGGAGAGGCTTGGCAGGCTCATTGACCTCAGGTAACTCAGCATTAACTGCTGGATTGCTATACACCATGGCAGTGGGTGGAATGGCAGGGCCACTGGAGGGTGGGGCAGCATGGAAGCCATTTGCCACTGGCTGAGGGTTCATGGGTGTTGGACTCGCAACCTTGACCATGAGAGTGTAGCCTGTGCCATACCTGCAGTTAGATTCATTTTTTTATAGGAGTGAAATTATCAGTCACATTGGCTTCGAAATCAGTTAATCCCCATCTTTCTTTGGTAAACAGAGTGAACTTGAATATGGATTAACTAGCAGTTCGATGATGATGATGATGATGATGATGATGATGTCATTCCCAATCAACAAGCTAAAGGAAATAATGAAGGCTACTTGCAATACTTCACCTAGATGACAAATAGGGTACCTTTTCTTTTCTTGGCCTAAACCAATTGCAAGTATAAAAATGTGAGCTGTTCTTATAAACTCTTTCATCATTTTACCATGGAAGCGACTGCAGTTTGTGTTTTTCTAGAACATTTTCAGCCAGAAACCGTTTTAAATTTTACTACAAAAACAGGGAAAATCAATGGAAATTATTGCTACAACTGACTCAGCACATGTAATATTTTAGTTTGGCATAACACACACCTGCTCTTCAGGTGTTGTGTGGATCCCAAGCATTTAAACTGCCCATTCACCATGATTGCCAGTCGAGTACACAAGGCCTCACATTCTTCCATGCTAAAACAAAACCAAAGACATAAAATTATGATAATCGATAACCTTTCAAAAATGACCCTATCTTTAGTAATAGTAACCTGAGCAGCAGTTAGCTGAGCAGTTGTGGGATCAACTGGGATCAAATGCCTATACAGCCATACAGAAGTACTATTAGTTTACCTGTGAGAGGTGAGCACAATTGACCGGCCTCCTTTCATGACAGCTGTCAGTGACTCCCACAGGAAACGGCGAGCAACAGGATCCATTCCAGTAGTGGGTTCATCCTAGCAAGTTCAATTTTAATAGTTTTCTTAATTCCCATTAATTAGTTTCCAAGGCAACAACCTTTTTACTATGGGTTTATCAGTGATTTCAGGAGCAAAGATGCTTGCTATATAATTATTAGGTCCACTGAGTATCATCTTGGGACATTGTCAGTCAACCAGCTGCCTTATAAGGTGTAGATCCAAGAGAAAAAGGAGGCATGTAATAATATGTGTCACAGAAAAGCCTCACAATAGGCATCCTGGGCACGAATTTATTGCCCTATCCATACCAGAGTATCAATTCACACACCACAAAAGAATATCTCCTACTGGCCAAGAATTAGTTTAATTTATTCCTATCACCCAATTCATGTTTCACTTTCCTTTGATACTGTGAGAAGAACCTAGAAGTCAGAAGTATCAGTGGTGGTATCAGTGGATGATGACTCACCAGAAACACAATGGGAGGGTTTCCAACCAGTGCGATGGCAGTGCTTAGCTTTCTTTTGTTTCCACCACTGTAAATTGAAAACAATTCAAAATAAGGCACATTTATTAATTAATAGAAAACAATGACTGTTAGGCCTAGGGTTTTCTGTCTGTTGTAATCTAATCAACACCAGTCTCAATTTAGTTCAGTTCACCTACACAACTGCCGCATGGTGTCTACTTCTTGACTGAAGTTACTTACTTTTGCCACAACTGGCAATACCCTTTTTCTTCTCCATCCAATTAACTAACCCATTTGGTTGCTTTTTCATTGTATTAACTTATAGTCTGAATTCACCATCCACGTATGCAATGAGATCATTTAATTCTGAAACAGTTTAGTCTAAGAGAATCATTTGCACAACATTCATGTTACTCACCTGTAGTCTCCACACAGTTTATCTGCCCACTTGGTCAGGTTCAGATGTTGAATAGTTCCAGACACCAAGTCTTTGATTTTCTCTGGTGGAACACCCCGGAGATGCGCGTACATTGTCAGCATTTCTCGGCCAGTTAGACGTTCAATGAGGGCATCAAACTAATGACAGAAGTGAAAAATATGATTAAACAATTGTAACTAGTCTGCAAAGTAAAACCTGCTTAACTTCTACACCAGTAAACATATCACATGAAGCCAAAGAATGGAAACTTACTTGAGGGCAATAACCAATTCTCTGCTGAACCTGAAGTAAGGACAAAGATGTATTTCAGTAATAACAGGAAGTGAAGATCGAGCTGCACCAGTAAGTAATAGCAGTACATAAATAAAGTTCTTTCTAATCCTTATTCCCATGATTATTAATTTGTCTTTTCTCACTGGCTAACACAGGCCTGGGAATGTTTCAGCTGAAGATCATAGGTCATGGATTCACACCAAAATTCGAGTAACTGGAAAGGGAATGTCTATTAAGCTACTGGTCTCAATACACCCTGTAGGTCCTTTAATTTCCACCCAAGCAGGAGGAGTACAGTACTTGTACATTGAAGCACCATAGCATTTCATACTGATGAACGACAGCATGTGATAAAATGCTTTCTATATATTAAATTAAAGCTGTCAAAGAAAAAAGTAATTAGCAATGACTTTAAAAAATGGAGGTAGCCAGCATTGTGTTGGTAAGAATTCAACTTTTTTTCTGAAGCCAATCAACAACTAGATCTTTGTTGAGAAATTGAATGAAACTAGAGTCTAGCTCTTGACCATCTCCCTTCTCACTGCAGTGATCAGTTCTCTCCCCATCTCCTCCCCCTTCCATCAATAGTCATGAGTGTCTAATTAATATTGGACAGGTATAATTTGTTTGCATATCACAAAATCATGAAAACATGTCATGAAAACAATGGCAATGGTAATGGATTTAAAACAAGCATTAGTGGAGAGAGCTCCAGTTTTTTGTGGAATTGTCACTACACAGGCTGCATTCAGCACTGTTTCCTAAACAGTGTGCCTGTTTGTGGTATACTAAGAAAAGACTGGAAACACCTTTGTACCAAAGGATCAAGGGATTGAAGATTTAACTTTCGGCAGACATCTGAAATCAAAGAAAACAGGCCAGTTTCTAAGCTGCTGGACTTCTTTTTACAAACCTCTCTTAAATTTGTTTGAATGTCAAATCCATCCAGAAAAGCTGTGCCTTCAGTAATACTCAGATCTCCAGTCAACATGCTGAAAGTTGTAGTCTTGCCTGCACCTATATATGACAGAACCACTCATCAACACAAACACAAAGCACACAAAGCACACAAAGTGTGGTTGTTACAATAGGGAAAAACAGATGAGTGAAAACAAAAGTACGCTCAATCACAGTTTTGCTTTCCAATCAGTGCTGCTGATAGAGAATAGAACACTTATCAACCTCTGGTTTACCCTGGCATTTCAAGTTTCTCACATCAACATGATTTCTGCGAAAGCAATTTAATGAAAGCCGTTTCAATTTTTTGCTTTTTTGACAAAGGGCAAAAAATATTAATATTATATTGCATGCACGTTCAGGGTTTGGCTTTTCCAATCAGTACCACTGGTAGAGAAGAGACGACTTCAGCAACTGCCAGCGCTAGCCGCTTTATACAAAATCAGTTGTCCACCCAAATCCTGGCTTTGCAAGCACCAAAAGAAGAAACGCTTCGGCTATTTTCAAAAACGACTGAAAAGAGCACTCACTGGAGCAATTTCAGGATACCCAGCCACTTAATTTACATGTGTTGGAGGCTTTTGAGGAATGAGGCATATTGCGATGGACACAATAATGTTATTCAATGTATGTAAATTAAGTGGCCAGGTATTCTGAAATCTAAATGAAATATATAATTACGTAATTTCACCTTAACGGTTAATTACCACGATTCTTCCATTGGAAAAGATGATGAAAATGATACCACAACACCCAATGGTGAACACTATATAGTACTCTCACACTATTATAACTCGTGCTCTTGAGTGGATATCACAGTTTGGGGTCCGATGTGATAGGAGTGGAGTGGAGTGGAGTGGAGGGATATATTTATGGATGTATTTTGTGTATACAATATAGTTTAGGTAACTGGGGGATTTGCTCTCACTTAGGGTGTTCTGGGCAAAACACCATTATATTTAGCTGGGAAGGTCTCATTTAGGGAGAAGAAATATAATATGTTTTATTTGTCTGCATTTTAAAATGGTCTTTTAGGGGTTAAAGAAAGCTTGACGCCCAGATTGGTCTCCTTTAGGGGTTTATGGGGGACTAACTTAACTACAAAATTAGCTAACATTGTTGCTATGGAAAGTTCCCAACCCTCACATCTTGGAAACCCTAAGTTACACAGTCGAGCTGTCTGGTTATGCTTTTACAATAAAAAACGTTTTACAAGATTTTTGAGTCACAGCCATATTTGGTAAGTCACATGACCAGAACAGAAAAAGGCCTAAAACTCGAGCGGCATACACTTCTGGATATCGAAAATGGTGCCAATGGTTAACGATTGCCAAGGCGCAAAACTCTACATGTCAATTTTTGGAAATTCACATTTTTGTGAGATTTATGATGTCATAAGCATGCAAATTCATACCATTTCGTCATTATCATTACAGTTATGTGCGTTAACAACAATTGCTCACATAGGCTTGTAAAGAAGGCTGGAATACCTCCGATTGGCAAAAAACAATTGGAACTTCACATAATTTTCTCCAAGTTTTAGGGATTTTTCTCTCTAAAGCACGGTTGGGGCCTGGGGCAAGTTGCGCATGTGCAATAACAATTTTTAAATTTTACATGTTCACCTCTTCACACATTTCACCAATACAGTGGCAAAAACACCGAAAAACCATGTTTTACAAATACAATCCGTAAAAAAAACAGTTGGCAACAACTGTCAAGTCTGTAGTTAACTTAGACCCCCCTTAATTACAAAGTTTTGATGAGCATCACCGCCCCTTTCATACGAGAGTTCCTCCCCCCCTCCGGGTTTAGGCACTTGAGAAAGACTATGACTTTTTTTTGGAGGGAGGTTACTGGATGAGAGTGCATATCACCTCCCATAGGAGAGTATTAATTAATAATTATTAACAAGTGTTATTTATTTAAAGTTGTGGGGGAGGGGGGTCTTCGTTTTCAAGTTTTGGGGTCTTTGGGGTCTTTGTGGTCTTAGGGGTCTTGGAAGTCTTTGTTTTCAAGTCACCCTTTAACCAACCAATGCATTGCAAGATGGATGTGAGCGAGCACACTAGACTGACTAAACTTTTAAGTTTAAATGCAGCAAACATTTCAGAATCTTTACCATTGATTCCAAGCAAACCAAAGCACTCTCCTCGGGGGATGCCCAGGGTAAGGTGATCAACAGCTGTGACAATCGTACCTCCATACACCTGAACATAAAATACAAACAAGTATTAAAGAAACAAACATTTTTTTCTCTTCCATAAGTCATTTAGTATAAATACACAAGCGTTCCACCTTGAATACTGTAATCTGATTTTGAATGATGCTATGTATCTATTCCGTAACAGTAATGGGTAGTCATCACTTGACTTGGGCAGAACATAATGTATTGAGATAAGAGAAAGGGAGAGCACCCAGTAGAAGTCCTAAGTCCCATTCTTAAGTACCAAACAGAGAAACAAAACAGAAGTCTGGGACAAAAAGAAACGTTTGCAAAAAACAAGTCATGTGCAAGTGAATCACTTCTATTCCAAGTTCTCTCATACTTTCTTGAGTGTTTTTGTTGATTTACAGAAAAACATTGAACAGTCTGGAGGAAAAGTGATCAAATTAGTTCACTTTAAAGTACTAAGTTGTCATACGCTGATGTTCTTACCTTGGTCAAATCTTTCAACACAACAGACTCTTTCTGAATCCCCTCATGTGGCAAATCTTTGATACGCATGCGCTCATTGTGAACATCCTCATCCTAGTGAACAATTACATTCATTTGACTTTATTACCAAACAAACCAATTAAATAATTGATTACCTGACAGCTGTTACAATAAGCCTATAATATGGGTTTTGGCAACTATACTCTCAGACTTCAGTCTAAAAGAAGTACTTTTAAGCCTGTGGATAAAATAACAATTCAAAGGAAAACTACTGGGTGCACTTTCCTGGGTGCTGTACAAGGTGGTTCTAACTTTGACTCTGTGGATGAAATCCTTTAGTGTGACTATTCAAATCAAAGCTACTGAGCTGTATGCTCTGGCGTGTGGTGTTGTTCTTTACTCTGTGCAAGTTCATTCTGTGGATGAAACCATGCATAAGGGGTGATAATTCAGTGAGGCAGTTTTTATTTCTTGAGGTTCTAAATGTTTTCTAAATTTCTATGCATGAAACTCTTGAGTGAGAACATTGAATAGAAAGTAAGTGAAAACAAGAATCCCTGTTGAGATACGTTTCAAAACCAACAATAATTGCTACCTCCTTGTGACATTAATGTACTAAGACACTGTTAGCAAGGAGTGTCTATGAAACGAAGATCGAACATTGAAGACCAAAGACCAAAGACTTGGATATCTATTTATTTTACATCGCTGAAGCTGCAATAGAATGAAACGTGCTAAAATGCTTTATTTGATGCTAAAACTTTGAAATCGATGGGGTCTTCGTTTTGTACTTTGAGGCAGCTAAAACTACAAAATGAAGACCCCATTGATTTCAATGTTTTAGCGTCAAATAAAGCATTTTAACGGGGGTCTTCGTTTTGTAGTTTGAGGCACTACAAAATGAAGACCCCATCGATTTCAATGTTTCAGCGTCAAATAAAGCGTTTTAGTGAGGGTCTTTACTTGTAGTTTGATGGGGGTAAGACTACAAAACAAAAACCCCATAGATTTCAATGTTTTAACATCAAATAAAGAGTTTGATGCGAGGGTCTTTGTTTTGTAGTTTGATGGGGGTAAAACTACAAAACGAAGACCCCATCAATTAAATTAATTAATTTTTTAGCATCAAATAAAGCGTTTTAGTGAGGGTCTTCGTTTTGTAGTTTGATGGGGGTAAAACTATAAAATGAAGACCCCATCAATTAAATTATTCCTAATCAATGTTTTAGCATCAAATAAAGGGTTTTAGCGCGGGTCTTCATTTTGTAGTTTGATGGGGGTAAAACTACAAAATGAAGACCCCATCAATTCAATTATTTCAATGTTTTAGCATCAAATAAAGCGTTTTAGTGAGGGTCTTCGTTTTGTAGTTTGATGGGGATAAAACTACAAAATGAAGACCCCATTGATTTCAATGTTTTAGCGTCACATAAAACATTGTAGCGATGGTCTTCATTTTGTAGTTTGAGGGGAATTAATGTTGTAGCACGCTGAATAAAACACACTCAGATTTGGGCAGAAGTTTGGCTGAGGAATACACTGGCATAGGCTTGGAAGGGATAGCACCCTCCAACCGGATGGGGGGATGAGGGGCCTCGACACATGGCGCCATGCTGAGGGGTGCCTCATGCCTGTACTGCAAGGAGGGCATAGAGACTGGTATAAGTCCTGGGCCAAGCCAGTCCAGCAAGATCGATATGCCCCCCTCCCTAACGGGGCTTCATCACAGGGCTGAAGGGGTGCCGCAGGCAGCAATTCCCCTCCCTTATTTTATTGACAATAAAGAATCAAAACTATTATCAGTGACAATCAATATAAACCTAGGAGTACAGGGTGGGTGGGAAGGATTGAATGTGCTGCAATAATTTTTACTTGCAGCCTTCTGAGAATGGGACGTTTGAAATGCATCACATGATTAAGTTGTCCTTTGAGAGCGGTTCCAACTATGGAAGTTGTGCCTGCAAGGGCTTGGGAATTAATATAGGCTCAAATAGCCATGGCTCACAAACATTAACTTTAATTTTATGCTAAAATTGCATTTAATGTTTTAGCACGCAGAATAAAACACACTCAGATTTGGGCAGAAGTTTGGGCGAGGAATACACTGCATAGGCTTGGAAGGGATAGGACCCTCTGACTTGATGAGGGGATGAGGGGCCTCGACACATGGCACCATGCTGAGGGGGTGCCTCATGCCTGTACTGCAAGGAGGGCATAGAGACTGGTATAAGTCCTGGGCCAAGCCAAGCCAGTCCAGCAAGATTGATATGCCCCCCTCCCTAACGGGGCTTCAGCACAGGGCTGAAGGGGTGCTGCAGGCAGCAATTCCCCACCCAAACGTGAGGTGGACCCTGTGCGAAGTCCATATTAATTTGTGACACTTTCAAACTCAGAACCCTACCTCCACCAATGCACAAGGGCTGGGAGCAGATCCTTGCCTGCCCCAAAGAGAACGAAGTGCTAACAATGCCGGTGGAGGGAGGGAGCTGGGTTTAGTAGAGAGTAAAATTAAAGATTTAACATTAAAACAAATGAGGCACTGAGTGTTCTCATATAGTTACAGACATCACAGTGTTCTGGAAGTCAATAAAATTACACTTTTGTAAGGCAAGACCCAAGTTCTTGGGGACTTGAAGGAGTGTTACTTTGGGTGTCATGATGTAGGATTGAAAGGCATCCGATTTCCAGCAGCCAAGCACTTTAATGAGCCACTCAGGGAGGCCAACCGCTCCAGCAGTAGTGGCTGCACCAATGCGGAAACTGTGCGAAGCATATTGGGTAGTGTCTAGTCCACAGACAAGAAGGAGGGCTCGCAGGTTGTTTGTGCGAGCTGCCCTGGTCAGGTTGTGCCTGTTGGAGAACTGGAAGAGAGGCTGGCAGGTTCCACGGTCATGAGTTTGAAGCCAATAGTCCCGGAGAGAGGTGACAGTGCATACGTTTGAGTTTGATTTAGCTATGGTGAGTTTGGCTGTCTCGCGGAAGGGGTCTGTTTTTGATTTCTTAATGAGAATTATAAAAGAGGTTGGGTCGTAAATGTTTGGTTCGAAGGAAATATCAGACCTCGAAAGATGGCAGTGGCTGTCAAAGTGGCCATTGCAAGTAAATTCACTGCTTCGCAAAAAACCAAAGAAGGTGAGCATGAAAGCCGGCCACAGCATGAAGGAATCTACATCTGATGAATGAAAAGGTCGAAGCTTGGTATAGATTTGACTAAGAATTGAAACAGTAATGGGGTAGAGTGCTCGCTTTGACACGCCAAGTGTGGATTTGATCCCCCTTAAGGTTTTATATAAGAGAGGCATAGAAGAAAAATCCAGGGGACAGCCAAACTCGATGTGCATATATATTTCTAACTGCTGCCAGATAAGAGTAATTTTTCACTGGCTGAGTGAAATGAAATAAGTGAAAAATGTTTTTCTCACACACTGTTGGGACCTGGGTATAGGTCATGTGACCTATGGGGCGGGCAGTTGTTTTTGTTGCGTCAGCCATTGCTGACTTCCCACCCACCCACCCAAAGATTTGAAGTTTTTATTTTTGTACAATACCAGTATAATGTACAAGCCTTGCAATTTTTCGTTATTTCGTTTATAGCGTAATGCTACTTGTATTAGCTTTGATTTTGCAATAAAGGTCAGGTGGCGGTGGTCAGCTTGACATACCTACCAGCAGTGTGTGGGAAACTTTAATGGTGCCATAAGAAACAGTGTCGGCTAGATGGGTAACAAAATGTATCAAGGTAGATTTATGAGCAGGCAGAAATGGGTTCCGAGGGGAAATGAGCTTGTGGAGAAGGCAAAAGCTGATAAATTGTCATTCCCCAGAAGAGTATGTTTGGCGAGTCGAGGTGGCGATGGATTTGAAAATGTACTGGGCTGCCTGGTTGGTCAGACTCGTGTCAGGAAAGGGGGGATCGGGCAAGGAGTGGGCGATGCAGCTGGTGTGAGGAGGCGGAACTGAGACATCTGAAAACGAGATAAACTGTCAACTATGCTGTTATCTATCCCTGGGACATGTTTAGCAGTGAAAGTGAAATTAAACATGAGAGTTTGCAGAGTGATTGGGCGAACCAAGGTCGTAATGCAGGGAACTTTTGAGCTCTTGGTGGATAAAACTGCTACAGTTGCTTGGTTGTCACAGTGGAAACAGATGCGCCTGTTAGCCCAGTGGGGAGCCCATAGCATGCAGGAAAGGTAAATGGGGTAAAGTTCCTGCCAGGTTATACTTATGCCAGTAGCCTGGTTGAGTTGGTGATGAGGGGCCCATTTGCCTTGAAACCACTCATTTTGGAAGAACGCCCCATAACCCATTGAGCCAGCTGCATCTGTATACAGATGGATTTGGGGAGAAGGTTCAGTAAAAGGGGGGAGGAAGAGGCTAACCCCATTCCAGGAATTGAGGAAAAGTTGCCACATGAGGACATCAAACCTAAATTCATGGTTGAGGCGAATGAACTGCCTTGTTTCAGGTAAACCCCGAGTAAGATTTATAATGCACTGTAAGAAAGCATGTCCGGGCAAAATTACCTTGCATGCAAATTGTAAGGTCCCAATCAACGATTGAAGGTCTCGTAGAGAACAGGTCCTACGTAAGGACCAGGCAGAAAGCATATCCCGTGTACGGGTTAATTTGTCCTCAGGGAGCCTTGCCTGCATATTTATAGAATCCAAAGTAATCCCCATGAACTCTAGGACTTGACTAGGGCAGAAGGTTTTCTTGGGAGCAAGGGGGATGTTTAGTTCCTCGAACAGTGTGGGGACTTGGCAAAGGGCTGTTGCACAAAGGGAAGAGGGGGGAGGTTGAACAATAAAAAAATCGTCAAGGATGTGAATAATGGAGGGAATGTTATGGTGGTGCCTTACTAACCATTCGAGGGCATCAGCGAGCTGGTTGAATAGGAAGGGTGTACTCCTGAGCCCAAATGGGAGGGCTTTGTCGAAATAGTAACGACCTTTCCAGACCATTCCCAGGAGTTCCCAATCATCTGGATGGATGGGAACGATTCGGAAAGTGGACTGGATATCTGTTTGGGTCATAAACACCCAGGGCCATGTTGGAGGATAAGGGTAACTGCAACATCCAGCTGAATTTACTGGAGAGTGAACTCCTCCATGGGAATGTTAGCATTTCAACTATGGGATCCTTTGGGATATGAAGGGTGAAAAACATTTTGATCCCCCTTTTGGGAAAAGAAGACAGCAAAATGGTACAATAAATCGCAAATGCTGATAACCATTTGTCAATGGAATCCACGTGGGCCTTTCTTTTACGAGCGGGGGCGGGGATATCGAGTAGTTTACCATCGAATGAAATGGAAACACCGGGAAGATCGTTTTGGTGAAGGTTTGAGTTTTCCGGCAGCAGTGCATAAAACTCAACGTACTCAGCTCGTAGGATTACCTGTCTCGTCTTCTGGGGACGTGTGCTGCTAGCAAGGACTGTATAGTGTCAGTGGCAGAACTTGTGCTTGTGCTTGGTTAATGAAGAACACTGGCCACAAAGGTCGGATCTGCGAGGAGGGATGTTGTTTGCAGCTGCTGTTGGCTTCGCGGAGGCTGTGGCTGCGATGGTGGCACTGATGGCAGAGCTGTTGGAGGGTGGAAGTCTTTAAGTTTGTGATCAATGATAGTAGAAATAAGCTGAGCCAACGCTATGGAATTGGTGGCAGTTAGATCTTGCGTAGGAATGCCCTCTTCGCAGTCGCCATCTTGATTTTGGTTGTCGTTGGGGTGTGTGGGAATCTCGACGCTGTTTGGCTCCAATTCTCACAAATTTTTGGCGGTTGGGTCGCTTCCAAGGGCACCATGCTTGGTTGAACTGCACTCCAAGCTTGTGCTGGGTTCGTTGGCGGGACCAGAGGAGGAATTGTCGTTTCTCTACCTCTTGTTGGTAGGTTCGCCGTCCGCGTTGCGACTTCGGGATGGGAGCGGCTGTGGTTGTATGTGCAAGAGGTGCTCAATAAGTTGATCCCGGTTGCCGGTAATCGCCAAATTATTCTTGGTGGAGAGGCCATTGGTATCCATAACGTCCAAATTAAATTGAATGTGCTGCGATTATGTTTACTTGCAGCCTTCTGAGAATGGGATGTTTGAAATGCATCGCATGATTAAATCGTCCTTTGAGAGCGGTCCCAAATATGGAAGTTGTGCCTGCAAGGGCTTGGGAATTAATGTAGGCTCAAACAGCCATGGCTCGCAAACATTAACTTTAATTTTATGCTAAAATTGCATTAAAACTACAAAATGAAGACCCCATTGATTTCAATGTTTTAGCATCAAATAAAGTGTTTTTAATTAGCACATTTCATTCTATTGTAGCTTCAGCTGACGTAAAATTAATAGATATCCAAGTCTTTCGTCTTCGGTCTTCGTTTTGTAGACACCCTGTTGGCGAGACCCAGTTTTACTGCTAAATTCCTATCAAAGCTTTATTGTTAAAGCTATCTCAGTATTGCTTCCTGTTTCAGTTTCAAGCACAGGTGCTCTACAATAATAACAGGGGGCAGAGTTGGGACAGTAGTGAGAGCGCTCGCCTTCCACCAACGTGTCCCGGGTTCGATTCCCGGACTCGGCGTTATAAGTGGACTGAGTTTGTTGGTTCTCTACTCTGCTCCGAGAGGTTTTTCTCCGGGTGATCCGGTTTTCCCCTCTCCTCAAAAACCAACATTTTTCCCACACAGCCCCACAAGCTTGCAGCTTTAAATCTTTACCGTGTATAAATAAAGTTTCTTTTATTATGAACTCTTACACGTACCTCATTACGTTGTTGTTGTGATTGGATTGTCCCACCACGCGTCTTCAGCCAGGCACCAACAAAGAACTTGACCTGGATTTAAGAAAACAATAACTCAACCCAACCCATTCATACTCTTAAAGCTAACAGAAACAACATACTGAATGTCCTTTGAAGTTGTTGTCCTACTTAAATAATAATATTAAGGTAAATTATGGAGTACAAACTCCTATAAAAGTGAGAAGAGTTGATGAGAAATTTTGGGATAAGGGTTCTTATTTTACATTTTATTGGCAATAATTGTCTGATCCAGTAAAGAAGTTCTCTCTTTATCCTTCTCACAAGATACTGGGCTTGTCAAGCATTATATAGTTAAGCTGCTTTTACCCATATTTCTTTTTGGACTCCAGACTGTTTTGTAATTTAAGCAATTAACTGTGAGACCGCTCATGTCAAAAAGGTTCTTTAAGATGTAGAACTGAAGTGAGCTGAAGATGGCAGCCAATTTAAGCTTGCGTGGCTAGTGCTAGATAGAGAGGGATGTGGGAATATGGTTGATAGAATTGTGTGTGTGCATGCACAATTTATGGTATAAGCACAAGTGTTGTTTACAGGTTGAGGCAGAGAAAAAGGAACCAGTACCTGCAAAACAGACATAATTTTTGCCATGCCATCTCCAAATTATAATCAAAAGAAATATTAAGGCATCTGTGAGACAAATGGCTGTTCATATTGCCAGCTCTTTCTTTTCCCCTTTTTTCCCCTTCCCTGCTTCTAGTATCTGCCATCAGCAGCAGGCTACAAAACCATGTATGCTTTTCTAATTCTTGTCTTTCAGTGTCTGAGTAAGAGGTCAGTGAAGGAACTTATGACCATATGACCACAGTCAGCTGACAAAAAGGTTTAACAGTCAGCCTGCTACCCACCCGGGAATAATACTGTGCAAAAACTGTAGTTACAACATTCACCAGTTTTTATTGATTGATTTACTAAGTACAGTGCTATCACATTAGTCGAGTATGTAAAGTTCATTTGAATTAGAATAAACAATATATTTAGCCACACGTGTTCGCGTGCACAACTTACTGAACTGACATCATAGTGTCAGAAGTTAAAAAAAAAATTAATACAAGATTTATGGCTAATACGCCTTCATAATTCGTACAACTCTTTGTCAGGATAACAGATCAGCAAAAGAACGAAAATTTAGCTGAGATATGCCAACTACAGAAGAGAATGTGACAACGGGCAGCAACCCATGCAAGCTCACATTCACATCGCATTTCCCTATCCCATCTCCGATGAATGCCAAGGGAGATTTGGTTAATAACTGGGAATTCTTCAAGAAACAGTGGCTGGACTACGAAGTCGCACAGTCCTTGACAAGCAAGAACAGAAAATACGACTGGCCACATTGCACTCCACCAAGGGTAAGGACTGTTTACTGAACAGCATTAGGACATAAACGAATGCATCAAGGCACTAGAAGCCTGCTTTAAGCTGAGGTGGAATGTTGTCTACAAGTGCTATTGTTTAAACCACTCCATTGCATGTCCAAAACTGAATTTTAATGTTGAAGTTGTCCTTAAATACAAGCCAGGCACATAGGTGCACAACTATGTGTTAGATGTGATAAACATGCAAGTGCTTAGGTGTTGATTGCGTGTTAGTGTGGTGCATGTGCTGACTACAAGATTGTGTAACACCTTTTCCCTTTTGGAAAAAAAAAACAGAAAAATTGTCTGACAATAATACTCTACAACATCTGACTGTTCATCCATAAAGTTCATTTTAAAGTTCTGGTTGCTCATAAGTCTTTAAAATCTTTACATGACATAGTCTTTAAATCTGGAAGGTTATCTGCACTCTCTTTGCGAGCGGCGTGGTCCAGGTTTACATTCTATTGCTGCTGCCGGCGAGCTTTCATTAGAGATATTCAATCCGTGGTGGACTAGTCTCTCCTGTTGGTTCAGTGTTGAATGGTTCTCTTTCCTGTTCAATTTCTGAAGGAGTGGATGCAATTTCAAGTTGGTCCATTATTGTATGATATCTGTCAGCTGGCTCTGTTTTGGCACCCCTAATTTGTGCATGATTGCACTGGACTGGTCCCATCGCTGGGTTCACCAAGCAAGACCCTGGTGTTGATTTCCCCACCACCTCACCGTAGATCCATGGTTGAGACTTGTTTGTAGGCCGGGTTTTAAGATACACCTTTTCCCCCTGTGCAAACTCTTTTAACGGGACCAACACTCTCTTATCATAGTGAGCCTTTGATCTGTTTCTCCCTTCTGCAATATTTTGTACTACAACACATGGGGACACTGCTTGTGGAATGAGCTCACTTGAAGCAGTAGGGATGATATCCTGAGGTTTCCGAGACATCAAGGTCTGTGCTGGAGAATAGTCATATCCCTGTTGGGGCGTGTTCCAGTATGCTAAAAGAGTCAAGTACGGGTCCTCATGTCAGGATTTCTTCAGGATGTTTTTGGCAATCTTGACAGCGGATTCGGCTTTTCCATTTCCCTGGCTGTGGTAGGGTGATGACTTTATAATAGTAACTCTGTATTCGTCAGCAAAATGTGAGTATTCATGACTGTGCTGGCTGATGTATTTCGTAATGGCTCAAGTTCAAAATAGTCACTATAATGGTCCACTACAAAGAGGTAATTACTGCCATTCAGTTGAAATAGATCTGTGCTCACTTTTGACCATGGTCTAGAGGGTATATCATGTGACTGTATAGGTTCTCATGGTCTCTCACTCAGGTACTGGGCACAAACTCTACACATTAAGCATGTCTCCCTGATTGCAGCTTGCATTCCTGGCCAATATAGCAACTTGTGTGCTTGTCATATACTACTGTCTGCCACCTGGTGTGCTTTGTGTATCTTCTGTAGCAATTCAGGTCGCATGGATGCAGGCATGATAACTTGATGAGATACACCGAGATTTCATCTCTGAACCCCCAGTAGGCTCTGATTGCCTCGGGGACTTTGTTCCTATCCGAGGGCCAACCATTAAGTACCACTTTATGCAAGACTGCTAGGACGGGTATTTCGAAGTCTCCTCTTTTGTTCAGTTCATGGTGCTAGCTGTGACACGGTTCGGTGTCAGATCCATTTTTGCTAGTTCCAGACAAAACACTTCACATTCTTCCAAGGCAGTTGAAGGGGACTGCGAGATATTGCTGATGGCTGCATGAGACAGAGTATCTGCAACAAAAAGTTCTTTCCTTTTCTTGTAGTGACCCATGAACTGGTACTTCTGCAACTTGTGCATCATTCTCTGCAATCTGCGAGGGGATTTGCTCAGGGGCTTTTTGAAGATGATCTCTAAGGGCTGGTGGTCTGAATGGACTGTGATGTGATGCTTGCCATATAGGTAGTAATGCCACTTATTTATGCAGGACACAATCGCAAGACACTCTTTTTCGATCTGAGCGTAATTTCACTCTGTACTGTTGAGGGTGGGTGAAGTGAAACAAACTGGGTTGCCCTCTTGTAGTAAAACTCCACCTATGGTGGAGTAGTATTTCACTCCACCTATGCATCTACTTGAAGTGTCACTGGGAGGTTTGCATCATAGTAACGTAGCATGGTTGTCGAAGCGATGAGATTCTTTGCCAAGTCAAATGCCATTTCATGACTTTCAGACCAAAGAAATGCAGAGTCATCTTCGGTAAGTTCTCTCAATGGAAGAACTGTTTCAGTTAAGTTGGAACAGAATTTGCTCAGGTATTGGCACATTCCCAGGAAACATTGCACTCTGGCTTTGTCAGTTGGGGTTGGCATGCCTGTGATTGCAGCTACTTTAGCTGGATCAGGCTCCACACCTTTGCCAGTAAGCCTGTGCCCCATGAAAGTGACAGAAGGGGATTCGAACTGGAGCTTCTTTGCAGAGAATCGGAGGTTGTGCTCACTACACTTCTCCAAGAGCTACATCAAGTTTTGATTGTGATCAATATCTGTCTCTTCTTTTGTATTGTCACACCCATAGACGCAAAGATCATTGGCAATGTTAATTAATACACCATGCAAGCCATCTAGGATTTCGTGCTGTCACTGCTGATACTCCTCCAGTCTGAGGCAATACCAAATGGCATGCGGTTAAAACAATAATGACAGTTTGGTCCCTGAAATGTTGTGAGTAGGGAAGATTCTTCAGCCATAAGGATGGTGTGAAATGCCTCAGATATATCAAGAATGGAGAAGACCTTGGCTTTTGTCAGTAGGGGAAACTTCTTTTCTATTGTCAGTATCGTATATTTGAGTCTTCTGATCGCCTTACTGATGGTCTGACTTGGGTCAATGCAGATGTGAAGTTTTCCATTCGGTTTTTCTTTAACCAGCATGTTAGATAGCCAATCTGTAGGTTGGGTTACAGGCCTTATAATCCCTTCTGCATGAAGCCTTTTCAGTTCTTCCTCGACTCTGTCTAATTTTGCCCAGGCAACTCAGAGTGTTGGGGTGTGCACAGGGGTGACAGAGGGATCCACTGACCGGTTAGCTCAGTGGTAGAGCACTGGACTACCGTGCAGGAGGTCGCGGGTTCAAACCCCGGCCGGACCAACACTCAGGGTCTTTAAATAATATTTGAGGAGAAAGTGCTGCCTTTGTAATGATATCTGCAAATGGTTAGACTTTCTAGTCTTCTCGGATAAGGATGATAAACCGTAGGCCCCGTCTCACAACTCTTCATAATTGATTCTGTGGGACGTTAAAGAACCCATGCACTGTTCGAAAAGAGTAGGGGACGTAGTCCCCTGTGTGGTGGTCTATCTCTACTAGAATGTAGTTACGGGGGAGGGATTTGCAGTTACGGGCCTACAGTAATTGGCGCACGCTGTTGTATAGTGTCCCTGCCAGGTCTCTGGCGAAGCTAATAAAATAAAATAAAATAAAATCCAACTCAATGTGCATGGGGTTTCCAAGGGGTTTTCCACGACCTGTTTTAAAGACTTTGGAGTAATGCTGTTGAATATCTTCTTCCGTCAGCTTACCATGAGGAGAAGGAAGTGTGTGGGTTTCCTATTGACAACTTCTCACAGTGTAACCTTTGTTTGCGCGGTGTCTGGATGCCTGTGGCCTTTCCCAATAAGTTTGAGACAAAGAGGTTCAGACGTTAAACCAGCCATGAACTGATCTCTCATAAGCTCATCAGCAAAGTTTCATATTCGCACTGTGAAGCTTGATGGCGTATTCGTGTTTCCCAGGAAGGGACAGATTCATCTTCACTCTGTCATAGGCAAAGGAATTTTTGCCTTTTTCCCTGATACTCTTGACTGATACTGGCACCATAATATTCTCTCAAGGCATGGATGGCCATGTGAGGTTTCATCTGATCAGCTTCGGATAAGCCTAAACTGTATTTGTAGACTGCTCTGGCCGCAGGAGATAACGAAGCTCAGAGACATACCATTGCTTTCTCTGGTTTTGTCCACTTTGCTGCCTCAGTTTCTTTCGATGGATCGACTCAATTTTGCAAGACACAATAGTCAATCAAATCTTCGATGTATACCTCTACCTCTACCTCTCAGCAATCAATCTGCTGGACCATGAGGTTCCTGAAGGAGTGCCAGATAAAAAACAATGACAATGCCAGACAGCGAAAAGCTACCACAACCGAAAGGTTGGTCAAGAAGTACATCTAGCCCTGACACACAGAGACAGTTCCTGGAAAACAGGAACTTGTGCACAAAAGCTCTCCAACAGGTCTTACCTGGTAGAAACAGATGGAGAAGTATCCTGGCAAAACAGGAATTCAAGGAAGCCCCAACTGTTGAAGAAGCTTATAACCAATGCAACCAGCTAAGGAAGATGCTATGTAACCAGAATCCGCATCAAAACCAGCCAGTTACACAGCTGCTGCAGCCAGTCCACCAGTACAAAGAACTACGTTTGCTAGAACATTCAATTTTCTAATGAATGTCTGTGGACTTTTCATTCATTTGCTTCGCTTTGATTTTCTTTTGTGATTGCTTATTTTTTTTTAATATTTTGTTTATTTTTTATAAATGGGCAGATGTTATAATATTCTCCAGTTTTGATTGATTGATTTACTAAGTACAGTGCTATCACATTACTCGAGTATGTAAGGTTCAGTTGAATTAGAATAACAATATATTTAGCCACACGTGTTTGCGTGCACAACTTACTGAACTCACATCAAAAACAGTCAAGTTACCCTCACCTCAATCAAAAGAACCAAGATGAAGAGCACAATTCCTTCCACAAACATGTACAGTGCCATTTGACCAACACCTGGGCGCTCCCAGTCTAAAGCATGATCGGTGTATGTTATATTTTCGTTTGCGCACTTCATACGTATTCTAGTGAAAACAAAAACAGAATAGTGTTACCCCCTTAATTAATTGAGAGAGAATCTCAAACATATAAATTTGTAAAATACTTTCTAGTAGAAAAATT
Source organism: Pachyseris speciosa (assembly GCA_016490735.1). Taxonomy (NCBI): domain Eukaryota; kingdom Metazoa; phylum Cnidaria; class Anthozoa; order Scleractinia; family Pachyseridae; genus Pachyseris; species Pachyseris speciosa. Next base: position 115,722 of record JAEMWC010001630.1, read on the forward strand.
ATAATTATAGTTAAAAACTACTAGTAGAGTTGTTTGAACTGACAGGTAACACTTTGGAATCTTATTCACAGACTAAATACAAGAACTACCCTGGTTATTATAATAATCAGTGCCATTTATGCAAGGGACATTAATTAACTGCTTTTAAATTAATACAAAATATTAAAAATTAAGGATTTCAAAAGCAGACTCATCACCACCTTGTACAGCAAATTAGTATATATTCACAACTAGAGCTAGAGGAAATTAAAGCTAGTACTTGAACTCATTTGTTATTGCCACACAAGTTTAACTTTAGGATTTCATCCACAGTCTCAAAAAGTTAGAACCACCCTGTAGAGCATACCACAGGAAAGTACTACTCTGTAGCTTTAATTTGAATGGTCAAGATTCAAGATTCAATGGGAACTAAGGTCTTGGTTCTTCTCAACCTAAGACGTTGTGCAGGGCTTGTCTGCATTCTGGCTGTAGGGGTATTTCTGTAGCATAAGAGACTAAGCCACAGATATTTCTTGAATAGGCCTTTGACTACTTCAAGATTTGAAGATTTGAAGCCTTTGACTACTTCAAGATTCAAGAACCACCTTGTACAGCATAATAAACAGCACCACAGTAGCTTTCTTCTCCATGGTCTCACTTTAGCATATTTCATCCAAAGACTCAAAAGTTAAAATTAATGAAATTTCAAGAGGAACAGCAAGTGCATAGAAACCCACTTATATACAGCATAGTACCTAGATTAACGACCTTGCTCACCATGGCTTCCAATAGCGCTAGCTCAGTGGTTAGAGCAGCCAACTGGTGTTATGGAGGTCATAGGTTCGATTCCTGCCTGGGACTTCGAATTTCTTTTCAGTTGTCCTTTCGCCCATTGCCAAGCAACTAGCATATCAGCATAGTATTTAATTTAATGTAAAGAATGGTTTATTAATTAATTGAAGCAAAAACTTACATTTCAGATTCACTGCAGACTTTCCTGAACCAAAGTTACTGTTCATATCAACAAAAGTGTACGCCAGCCTGTAAGGAAGTATTACATACTAATTATTATACACAGCATGCCTTAATTAATCAGTTTAAATCCTTAGCAATCATGATTAAACTTCAAAGACACTTACGTATAGGTGGGTATCAACATGAAAATGTAATGACAAATTTCAGCTTCATCCTTAGCATCTACCGATGGTATTTGTAAAACAAATACTGTGATCAACATTGCCTGGAAGAAAATGAACAAAATTTGTCAAGAGCGACGTCTAAGTGAATTTTGTCACATCTAAACAAATGAGACATTGTTTCAACTGGGTGTACAATAGCGGCAGCAATACAACACTTTGCATAGGAAAGCTGCTTTAATTTTTCTTTTTTCCTCTCTCTGTCTCCCCCTCTGTATAAAACATTTTACTGTTTATAAGACCATCTGTCAGTCATTCTTGCTTTTCGTCTGTCTGTCTGTCTTTCTGTTGGTCTTTATATGTCTATCTGCCTGTCCCCTTGTCTGTAGGTGTCCATTTGAGGGACTGGGCAGCAGCATTATGTTGCACTTTGTTGCAACCTCAATGAGTCTCACTTACCAAGCTGAGAATGGACAACACAAACACAGTCAGTGCATAGGCCACCAGTGGGGTGGTGAACAAGAAGGACAGGCAATACACAAATGGCAGCACACATAAAACCAAACAGCAGCTGAAGACAAAAACATGGTTCCATGTTTAGTACGGTACATGTATAACCAACAGCTAACTGGAGCGAAATTATAGACAATTACCCCACAGTTGCACCACAATATGTGACTATATGTTCATGGAGTTTAATCAGGAAGTACTTAAAACCACACACAAGTAGAGATCTATGCATGCTCATTGCGTGTACAACTTCTTATTCACCATTGTTACATTAGTAAGATAAATTGAGGGACACAGTCTGTAAGTCATGCTACAGTCCAATAGCTGTGTACCATAGTAATATTTTTTACTTACAAGCATTAAGAAGACTGCTCCCAGTTCATTTTCATAAGACTCAACTTGAAATGCAGCAAATAAGATGAGGATGACCAGAGCAGGGACCAAGTAATTGATGAAGTCCCAGGTGTAAGTAGCAAACCAGTAACTGAACACATCCACTCCACTGACAAACTGAAGATGTTTGGCCTGAAATCACAACAACTCACAATAAAAACTCTCAATTAATTATTCAGCTCACTTGGGGAATGTGTACCAGGTGTGAATACCACTGTTGTATTATGTAATTTAGTTTGTGCTTACGTAGTATTTTACAGTAACAGCAACTGTTGTTATCTGGTAGATACTACTTTGAGTTACAAAAAGCAACAAAAATTGCATTTAAACCAGCCAACATAAAAAAGTCTTATGTGGGAGTGAAAACAAAAAATCATATTACTTGAACTGCGGATTACAGAATCAATATGTGAATGATCATCACAGTTATGAACATTACTTAAGCAGCAGTGAAAATAAAGACTGAAAAAATTCAGGCTTGTATGGATTCAAACCCATGACCTCTGTGATACCGGTGCAATGCTCTCAGATAGATAGATAGATAGATAGATAGATAGATAGATAGATAGATAGATAGATAGTTTATTCTGATCAAAATCGCAGCCAAAGGCTGAATTAGATTAATCGTTACAATAATAAAATGCAATAAAAAGTAAGAGAAATATAAGAAAAAGTCATCAAGCACAAAATAATACAAAAAACATTATTTCAATAAGAGTTTTTTAAAATTTTTTATAACACTTCTTGGCCCATTGAAAATTTTAATAAGGTCAATGTAAACACAATTTCACACAAAGTTCAACCATCACATCCCACAGCAGCCAAATTAGATGTAAAGTGAGCAGGACAATTCAAGAGGAAATAACAAAACAGTAAATACCTCAGTATTTGAACAATATTCTAGAATATCTCTACAGACAGTCTATACCCCTTGAAATCAGCTTGTCTCAACTATGTGCCAATGCCAGCCTTGAGACCACAATTATACCACAGATAGAGCAACCACACAAATTAAAGTGATCAGTAATAGGTGTATTTGTTGTTACCTTGGATACTCTTTCCTGTACAATGAATGTGATAAAACTGGCTGCCATGTATGCCATCCCTAGCGCAAGGAATATAGCAAGCAAAAGAGCAGAGAAATCTGCTGTCACATTGTCAGTCTGTTGGAATAAAAAAAAAAAGAGAATATTTTTTGCAGCAGTTTATTTTAGAAAATTAAATGGTCCAACCGGTTAGCTCAGTGGTAGAGCACCGGACTACTGTGCGGAGGTCGCGGGTTCAAAACCCTGGCTGGACCAACACTCAGGGTCTTTAAAATAATTGAGGAGAAAGTGCTGCCTTTGTAATGACATCTACAAACGGTTAGACTTTCTAGTCTTCTCGGATAAGGACGATAAACCGTAGGCCCCGTCTACAACTCTTCATAATTCTCTGATTCTGTGGGACGTAAAAGAACCACTAGGGACGTAACAAAACTCTGGCAGTGACCACCCCTAGTGTCTGTCTTAATTTGATATTGATATTACGGGGGCACTCATACTCAACTTCATTAATTGTAAACTGCGTTAAAGCAGTCTGGCAAAGTCCCCGGGTCAGTGTTGTAAAGTGCCTAAGAACAGCTAGTGATATAGGCGCTATATAAATGGAGTTTCTTATTATTAAAATGTGATGGTATACTAATAAGCCCAGTAAGTAAGTAAAAAATGCATTTTCAGTGAATGACAAAAAGGGTATACTTATAATGACTTATATCACCCATTTTTCACCAGGCCAAAAACATACTATCACATTTCTCTCACAGTGTGTATACCACATGTTGTTATTCAAAACCTAGTAATACACAGAGTGTTTAACCAGTGAACCTGGTAAATAGTTTGACGGCTTAGCTCCACAAGCCCCTGTACCTCAGTAGATCTAGAACTAAATAATAACGAAGATCACAGCTGGTTCAACTTCTGTTGGGAGAACAATGATTTTCTTTTTCTAAGTACATACCTGTGTCACTCACTGAAACATACATGGTTCACCAATTATTTTGTTGGCAGTTTTGCAGTTAAAAACTGTTATTAACTGTGAAGAAATGTCCATCAATAATCCTTGCAATGGGCCAGCAAGATGTATGCAGTGTAATAAACATCCCACCAATTTAAAGTTAGATTGGGAAGCCCTTGGAAAAAGGCTGGTTAATTGTAAGCAAGGGTATGTACAATTATGTCTTCAGTCAAATAATTTCTTCCCTCTCTAGTGAGTACCTTGGAAGGTAAAGTGCATTCATCCTCTACTAAAAGTTGAACATACATGAAACTTACATTACATACATGGGTAATACTATAAGGTACATAAGTGTGCATTATAAATGTAATATAGGCAAGGTTAACCTCGAGACAAGGCTTGCTAGCCAGCAGGTGCACCTCAGGCAGGCAGGCTCAATGTGGGGTGGCGACTGTAATTTCAGGGGCTCTTATATGTGATTGCACAACTAGCATCACTTGCTTTGCTTTGCTGATCTTTGTGGATCATTTCACAGTCAAGGCTGACAGCTGCCAGTGAATTTGTGCTTGTGCTCTGCTTGCATTTCTTTAAAGTTTTTTTCTTGTGTTGTGGGAGTCGTTTTTTCATTGCCTTTTCTTTATCTAGTCATGCCTCGTGATATGCATAACAGTCAAGATGCTTCGCTGCCCGCGTGGCATCTATTCCTGTACCAGCAACTTCTACAGTGGGGGCATTCCCACAGATCTTGGCTCTCATTTGTCCACTTTTTTTGCTTCTGGCAGGGTTTTTTTTCTGCAGTGCAGCCTAGTAAGTACTTCAAGCTCAACAAGCTCAGGTATGCAGACCCTTTCTGTGCCTTCTTTTGTACACACTTTTTCCACTCCTGTTCCGCCAATCTTGTTTCCACCTAGCGTTCCAGGTGCTCCTCCATCCATTCCAACACTCCTTCAAAATACACGTTCATTCAATCATCAGGCTCTTTGGCAACTGGCATTAAGTTATAGCGTTAATGGGCTGCCCTCGTTGCCTGTCTTGCATCAAGCATTTGTCGTTGGACAGGTTTT
>JAEMWC010001631.1:0-45000 GCA_016490735.1 Pachyseris speciosa
TTACAGACCGAATTGGATGTCACGAAGTTCTGCTACCAATTAATCATAACCATTACGATTTCCGAGAAAAAGAAATGCATTTATTTGAAAAAGGGCTTTTAATACTAATTACCCAAAACATAGCCGTTACAATCTTTGACGAGTGCGAATGAAAGTTTTAAAACTGCTTTTAATACAAAGATGAAAAAAGTACAAAAACCACTCATTCGAATCGGTTAGTAAGCAACATTATGTCTTCCGCCGGTCAAGTGCCAATCAATCAAATAATCAACCAGGCGTTGCAACTAATAAAGAATGAAAAATCTAGACAAAATCGCTCCGTGACTTGTTTGCACTTTTCTTAAATAAGGTCGGAATTAACAGCTATCTCAAGAAACTAAAGAACTCATTACAATTTTTTGTAGAATCTCTTAATATAATCATTCGACTAGTCTGAGTCCGAGTCGATGATTACACGTCTTTTCCTCCGTTTTGGGCTACGCGAGGAATCTACAATAGGTGCGTCGTTGTTTGTGTTGAACACGCACTGATTGAACACTTGAAAAGGCGCTTGTTGGAGATGTTTCATCGCCGTTGTGACAGAATGATGGTGTGAAGAGAGGAAGCATATTGCTTGACACATACGGATTGGCGGGGATGTTCTCCATAGAACTACTGGCCCTGAACGAGTGGAAGAACTAGTTGTTGGCGACCTTTGAACTGGACCTGACGAAGTGCATACCCACTTGCTATGTGAAACAATTGAATTCGTTTGCTCTCCGTTGTTTTGTCGTATTCATCTAGCGAGGACTCTCTGGCATGCCCTGTAACAAGGATTATTTTATGGCGTGGTTGGCCAGCTTCTTTCAATTTCACAACGGCCGTTTTTCTTGTGGAATGGTTTGTTATTTGCTTTGCACACTCCCCTGGTACACAACTTGTGACTGATTTCATTATTTGGCCGATTCGATGTTCTCTCATTCTTGATTTGGCGTCCAAATATTTGTGGCGGGCCTAGGAATAATTGCCAAGTACAAGAGACCAGAATTCCTCATTGGTTCGGGTCGACGTGCAAGCCATTCTTCAAAAAGTCGAACGGGATCTCTTTCACCACTGACGGTAGACCACATTTGCTGTGGAGAAAATCGGGTTTTGTTTCTCAATCAATCTTGTCTGGTCCTTGAAACTGGACAACTTTGCTACCATCTGCCCGTTGCAAAATGAAACAATCTTCAACGTACACGTTGTAGTGATATTGGCGACCTCTGAAACCCAAGTGCTCTGCCAGATTCTAAAAATTGGATTTGTTAGGGAAACACCATTGTGACTTTCTAATTTTCCTTCGCTCCAAAATATTTCTTCGTCTGCTGGAGTGTACGGCTGAGCTCCGTTGGGCCATTTTCCTTTGCCTTGGTATCTGAGACATTTTGCTCTGAGTCTCTTGAGACTTTCTGAACTCTCGCCCGTTGAAGACGGATGCCGAATAATTTTTCTGGCGAAGATACCAGTCGAGTGATTCTTGCATAACGCGCAGCTTGTCTGGCTCGTATTCTGACCCGTCTTTTTTTCTGACTTCAGCGTAGAATTTTGTCAGAATTTCATCCAAAATTTGTGGGGTGAAGCTCTCCATTTTATCATCGATATTTCGAGCAAGGCACCATTTTTGCCACACTGTCAACCATGTTTGTGTTGTTTGCTTCGTGTTTTTGCTTGCAGCGGACTCATTTATCTCCATTATTTTGTCGTTTGAAACAACTGGAAAATGGGATTGGTCTTCTTGTCACAGTTGTGAGGATGTACTGGAAACACTTTCAACGGGAGTGGAATGTTACTGTTGCAATTCTTCAGAATGGATTTGGGATTCCGTTCGTTGCATTTCAGCGGATATTAATGATGTTTCGGTCATTGCAGACTGTGTCTCTTCTAAAGTAGACAATTCTACTGACAAACTATCGTCAGTTTGCTCCAGAAACTGTGGAAATATGACACAAAATTGGGGAAAATATCCCCGGTAGAAACTTTGTCTAAAGTAAAAAATGCCTCCGTTTTGAAAATTCCCTAGTACTGTAGGGAGAGTGGTTGTTGCTATGGTTATTGTAATCAATTCTGTGATTGGTGGATTTAGCTAAGCGCTGTTAGGTCCTCTTAGCATGATTGGCTGATGTAACTGTCCGATTACAACTCTAAAGAAAAATATAGTGAGAAATATAGCAGCTAATGTACCAATACAGTTTTTAGAAAACACGATGCAGAAAATAGGTAATTCAGTGCAGAAAAAGGTAATGCAGTGCAAAAAAGAAAAAAAAACTGAGGATTCTGATTGGTTGATAAACAATGGCACTGTAATTGAGCCAATCAAACGCGGCCTCTGAATGGCCCAAAAAGTTCAATTACATCGATGAGCTGCGAGCAAAGACAATGTTGTTTAGAGCAGGTTTTCTTTCGCAACCGCAACAAGAAAAGAGCTGAAAAACAGCTCTGAAAACGAAGACAGTGCGAAAAGCACTGTTTTTTGGCTGTCTGTTTGAAAAAAAGTGATGTCTAGAGAAAGGGAAGTGCCGACAAAATCGAAAATTATAAGCCCGTTGGACTTAACACTGCTCAAGCAATTTTACGCCGAGATATCAAAAACAGACAAGGCCAAGATTATAAACCAGAAACAGCGTAGGCAATTATTATAGCGCTTGATAGACACTTGAAAGCAAAGTAGCCTTATAGCTATAGCCTATAACTGTGCTTAAACATTTTTTAGCGGAGCACCATGGTTAAGAAAATATGGTAACCCATCGATTTGAGAAAATTTGGTTTTGGTCACCGTACGTACGTCGTACGTCCGCCCCTCCATGTGTGCGATGTGAAATGTCGGCCATACTCCAAGTAACAGGCTAGTTTACAGTGCACATCTTTGATATTGGACATCCATGTTGTGGCAAATTGACACCTGTCAAAACAAAGTATCTGCTGACCAGTATTACGTGACCATATCGCCGGCTCAATTAAGACCTCATCGAGTCAGCTGTTTTTTTTTTTTAAGTTGACCGCTGACCAGGTACTGGTTTTCGATTGTATCGCAGGCTCAAGCCAGGTGTGGGACACCCAAACCAAAACGAGGCTTAAGTTTTCGCGCGCTTACTGTGGCTCGAGATTTCACATTCAGTTGGTTTCTTCATTTTGAGCAAAACAACTTCATCTTCGAAGTTTAACATCTGTCTTTTAATTCGCGTGGAAGAAGTTCTTTCTTTGGACAAACCGCTTGCTAGTTTTGCGGGTGCGTGTTTTTACTAAGGTGGATACGTATTTTCAAGTGGTCCAAACCCGCTCTACAACAGAGGACAGTGAGGTCAATTAAATAAATTGAAGCTTAACATTTGGTTCAATACAATTCTTCAGGAATGAAAATTGTATTTTTCGCTCGAGTGGATATAAATAACAATCATCTCTACTCGTTTTGGACGTGAAGAAGAAGTTGAATTGTTTGTTTGTTTTGCTGCTTTGCTTGCAACCGAAGCAGTGGTTTTACTCCGCTTGGCTGACTGTTTGTTTTTCGCCCTTATTGCCTCTTATGATATTAAGAGTGAATTTCACTAATTGTCAAACATACGGCGGCAGAAGTCGAAAATCGATATATCTCCTTTCTCGTCCGCAAATAGCCCTTAGGCAGATATGAACTGTGATGCAGTTTTTTTTCCGCTTGAAACGTTTTAAATTCGAGAAAAGAGAGAAAAATGAATTTCTCCCCGACGATCGCCAAATGCGTAGAACGCAAAGACTGAAAATTAGACATCTAAACTTAATTTGCGTTCGCGTGTAAAGGAGATCCAGAACTTCTCGATAATTTTCCTTGAAAGACAAAGTATTAAGCTATCAAAAACAGGTTATAACTCGACTCAAGCGTCATTCGAGAAAAAAAAAAAGCACAGATGTTGAAAACATCCCTTTCAGATACTTGGTCAAATTCCTTATTTAGGAATAAAATTCGTCGGCATTTTTCGGCATGTCCCATAACTCCAAATTTCTTTACAATTCGTCATTGGAAGCTTTTTATGTTGTTGTAAAACATGTATCAAAATCATCTTGGGTTATTCTTTGAGTGGGTTTTGAGGCGCTGCTGAAATTAACCTGATTTTATCGAAAATATCACCGAAAGTAAACAATGGACTGCTGCGTGTTAGTCTGAGCGCAAGCGGTATAAGCGCGTTTAAAACCCGTGTATTATCAGTTCTTTGTACTGATAAACAAGCTGCTTTCTCCCACTTATAATACGTAGGTAAAAAAAATCAAGTCTTGACCCCCGAGTAACTTTATTTAATCGGAATCAGTTTTTCTGCTTCGAATTCTCCGCCAGATGTTTGTGACGAGATGTCAATTTCACATCGAATGAAGAAACAGGAAGTCAATATAAGCTTACTATGCTACACTGCCTCCCAGTATTAAATTTGAGATAACACATCGCTGAAAGAGATATTTATTGAATAAAGCATATATAAAACACATTTTTTATGTTAACCTATCGGGTACTGAGGAAATTATTGGAAGTATCAGGTCATGGGTTGGCATTTCCTCTGAACCGTCTTCATCCTCAAATCACGTCTTGTCTCTTGAAATCACGGCATTTTTTCTCAAACAAGGAAATACCTAGCATATGAAATTGAGGTTTGATTGAAGAAAACTATTTCAGGACTATACTGGTTAGATGTGATAAAAAAACGTTCTTTGAGAAATAGTAATTTTCACTTTTATTTTATTTGCAATTCACGCTTTCGTTTAATGAATCATTCCCGTGGACTTTCAAAACTGTGTTCTTATTTTATTGGCCTCTTAGCGAAAACGTAGGTTCCTAAATAAATGAAACTTCATAGGGAAAGAAACCCACGCGATAGAGAATAAAATTTACTACTGTTCTTGGAGAAATCGGCACTTTGCTAAAATCGGGAATACCGGAATGAAAGTACTGGAACAGAACAACCGGAACAGCCGGAAAAAAACCAGCAGAACAATCAAAATCACTGGAACGGAGCTATCGGAACCATCACAGGATTGTAGATATAACAGAGAGAATTTTAGCCTTACCGTTTCCTCCTACATGGCCAGTTCTCATTCAGCAGCGTGGGAAATGGTGGGAAATACAAATCATGTGGGCAACGAGAAGGGTGTAGGGAGGGGAGGGAGGAGTGATTGATTGATTGATTTACTTACTTACTTATTTATTTATTTATTTGTTTATTTATTTATTTATTTATTTATTTATACAAGGTGCTCAGTTTGATTTCGTTTCGTGGTTCGTTTCGTTCCGTTCAGGTGGTTTCGGTTGTTTCAGTGGTTCCGTTCCAGTGGAAAAAATCAGCTTTAAATTTGTCATAACAAGTGGCATCGCATATAAACCATGCTCAGTCATGTCTTACTTCTTACAGGAACAATGCTTTGAAAAAGAAACCAAAAGATCCACATATGGCTTCTTTCGTCTCACCTTTACATGGCTTGTGTCAATTTCAAAATAACTGCAAATATCTTTCAGCATTTGAATGGAAAAAGAAGAGAGCTTCGAGGAACTGATGAGTTCAGATATGTTATAACAGTCATAAACTATTGGATGCTTTAAAGACACTTCAAGCATAACTGCAGTAGTGAGCTCTTGAAGTACACTCTCCCTTTCTGCGCAATCTGCCGCTTCTTCGTCACTATCACTTGTTACATCTGGTAAGCGCCGCTTGGCTGCTAGTTGACTAAAAAGCTTGCTACCTGCTGGGAAGTTAGAAAATCTGCTCTTGTGAACAAACGATTTCCCTCAGTGTCCCTGGCTGTCATCATAACCCTTGCAACAGAGTCCGGATTCCCCTTTTTGTCTCGAGGTTTCACCAAGATCCAATTTCTTTGTTAAGTTTTTTTGATTTTTTTGATTAGGTGGTTTTTTAACTTGTGATGACCTCAATGCCCACCCCATGGGGAGGATCAGGCTTTCCACCGATCGCACTTTGGATACTTCTGTCGGAATATTTGGAACACTACTGGACTGCACTTCCAGTCTCTTGGAATAACCAACGATGGCTCTGTCAAGGAGACCCTCGTTCTCAATAGCAACGTGATGTCTTCCACAGTCGAGGTGCCTTTGAAGCGATGAGAAACGTTGGTAATGTTTCATGCAGCCTTCTTCGGGACAGTAAAAGAGGCTAGCACTTGATTTACCAGAGGAGGTTTCGTCAGGGCTTGGTGAATCGCTGGGTCCACTTGTATTTGCTTGTTTCGGAGGGATCTTTGCCTTCTTGGCTGCAATTGGTTTAAACTTAGCATTTTCAACGGCTGACAGCCTTGGAACTGCCATATTTTGTTGGACGACAAGTTTTTCCCACTGAATCAACTTTCCAGGACCAATGTCATACGCTTTGCAAACGCGCAACCCTTCGTCAACATACTCTACGTTTGAAATAGTGCTCACATCTTCTAACCGGATAGCGGGAAATGCAGAAGCCTCTGGGGGCCCTGAAACGGTAACGTTAACAGATGGTAATCCACCCGATGAAAGGCTGGCATCCTTCATTTCCTCTGCACTTTCAATATTGTTCCCTGAATTGAGATAGATCTTCATCTGTGACTTGATGGTGAGGCTTTCCTGTCACACGCGCCTTTACCTGCCTGTGAATCACAGAAATCCATCCGCCTGACTGAAATACCGTATTGTTGGCTCATAAGTTTTGTTCCAACAATTGTTGTACCACAGTGGTGACACCCGGCGTTGTCTTGCCAGTAGTAGATGTTTTCAAGTTGAGGCTGGGATTCTTTCAGCTGTTGCACCACATCTGACGCCGTACAGCTATCCTGACTGCAACTGCGGAACACATTAACAAACGTCATCATCTGAAGTTTGCGGTCATCTTCTCTTCTAATGACTACAGTTAGGTGCTTTTACGAACCAATCCTTCTGGCTCTCTCTAAATTTTCGGGGAAGAAATTTCATCGCCCAGTCCTGGACTAGAAGAACGGACGTGCTGTCCAATGCATTCATTATGTCCAATCTTGCTTCATCTTGATTGATTGACCGCAGCAGATGCGCTTTCCATCCCAAAATGTCTTGCTTAGCCTTTCCGATTACAAAACGGAGCTCTTCTTTCACTTCATCTGTAGTCAGCGCCTCAACTGCGGCCTCGATGTCATCCATCGTCTTCGTAAGATCATCAAATTTGTCGCAATAGGTTTTGTGCTCGTGTGAACGTTGGGACTGATAATCGCGGTCGGTAGGGTCGCTTAGTGCGTAGACGCGACAGTGATCAGGGACATGTGAGCTCTTTGAGACATGAACCTGTAAAGGGAAACAAAGACAATGACCTTTGGCAGCTAACGGTCACATGGTACAAATTCTACTATGGCGCTGCGCACAGGAAAATCGAAGTTAAGCGATCTCAACCAGTCATGTATGACTTTTGTTTGCTTCGAATGGCCGGGTGCGTAGCTTACTCTTCAGATTAATTTCTGTTTTTCAAGAATCTGCCCAGTCCTCCTCATTCTTCACGTTCGAAAGTAGTATATGCGGCGTCTGACAAATACCACCTCGCCACGAGGGTTATTTGTCAGACGCCGCAATATACTACTAGGTTGAACAACCCCGCACCACCCCGCACCAACCACCACCGCGCGGGCAATTAGAGAGAGGCGGGTGCATGGTAACCACGATGGAAAACAAACCTCAGAGAGGGCTAACCGTCAGCAACAGGGTGCGGGGTATAGGAGAAAGGGAGGGGGTGGGGGTATCCACGAGCCATCAGCAAGCGAAAAAGTCACGGAAAGAGCGCCAGCCGCAAAAAGCGGACCACACCACCCCCTCCTAACAAACCCCCCACCGCAGCCGGCAAGAAATGAAGGAAGAAATCAGACAGACAGACAGACAGACAGACATGTTTTTATTTGGAGTCTTATACAATATATAGTACATCGACTACGAATTCCAAATAACTAAAAGTTACAAACAACAAAAATTGTTACTTAATTAATTATTAATTAAGTTGATAATTGGTTAAGTGCTATAGTATTTACTTTTTGCGGTCTTCCTCTATCCTTTTTTCAAAGCATTCGAATATATGTTTTGCTATTAGCTTTTGTATTTTAGCATTTCCGCTAGGGGGGTTTATTAGAAACATGAATATTTTATTAGGTGACATTCTGCTTATTTTTATTCCACATTCTTTTTCCAAATAATTAAGTAACGAACGTCTTTTTCCTGGTAAGCAGGGCATATATTTAGAAATTGGTATTCGTCCTCCATTTCTATTTTACAAATTGGGCAAATTCTTTCTGCAGGTTTCTTAAATGGTCTCAAATAACGTCCTGTCTCTATGGCTAATTTGTGGTTGCTAAGACGCAGTTTTGTTAGAGCTATTCTGTGTCGTATATTGGTAACCTGATGTAGATAGTCTTCACATTTGTAATTGTCTATCGTTTTGAATAACCGATAGGTTCTCATTTTGTTGATTTGGTTAGCATCTTTTCACCTCCCCCCTCCACACCCCCCGCTCTCTCTTAACCCCTCCAACCACAACTGGCACGTTTTCCTCCACAACGCTCAGTGACACCACCTCGTGAGGAGGAAAACCCCAACCATGCGCGTTACATACTTCCTGAAGACTTCAGTTCTTTTCGGTGCTTCAAACGCACTGGTTGTAATGCGGATTATAGTTGTCTCAGAACCGGAGCCCCGACCCCCTTTTCGGTTGGTATGGAAGATTCCCGCGCTTGGGTGTGGGATGAATGGTTTGGAGTTTTGGATGCAGCAAGAGTGGGTGATGTAGAGTAGACATATAGTTATGACCCGAGAAAGAAGTGACACCGGCTAATTAGAGAGAGGGTGTGTGGGGTTGAGCGATGGAAGATTGGCTGAAACAACGTACCATAAGGCACGCGTTGGTCGCGGAAATAGACAAGTGGTTGGCAAAAGAAAACAAGGACTCAATGGATTACGGTCGAATGAGCCACGTGCGCGTCTTCTTGCAAAACGATATGTCTCCGTGGCAATACATAATAAAGACCAGGGAAACCCACTTTATTGACGAATAGGCGCTCATATCTTACAGGGTTGTCCATACCCTTCCACCCGACGAAAAGGAGTTCATGAACCAATGGTTGACAGCGGAGGGGTTTTATGACACGGTTTATTAACCATCTGCGCTGAGATATAAATGGATCTGCTGGTTCAGATTCGCCACCTCCCACCAGAGCTGCGGAAAAAAGTCCTGGCGCGCTTCTATTGCAGACAACTTCAGGAGCGGAAGGAAACAGGCTGGGCTCAAATTCATGAAGAGCTCTTTGCACCTCTTTATCGGTTTATTTATCCTCTCTTTCTCCTCCTTTCACTGAAATTAATCAGTTTCGACCATCTGGAACTGAAGTATTTCATCCAGTAATTCATAATTTTCGCACCATCTTTGGTCACCATAATAAAACCTATGTATTTTTTCAAGTAACCTATGAATGAAGGTTTCAAACGCCTTTTGATAGTCATCTTTGAGAGTTTCTTTTGTCAACAGAAAGGGTGTTTTCTTATTGTCATAATGAAAAGCACTAGGGCGAAAGTCAACCCAATCATGTTTGTTAAGTCGAGGAGTGTATTTTCTTAAGGTTAATTGAAAATAATTTTTGACTCTTTCACCTTTTTTTCCACCATTCTTTCAATTCTGTTGAAAACTTTGAAGCGCCCATACATCAGGTTTCTGGCCTTGTCAAAGTAGCATTCCTCACAAAATACAAAGGGATGCAGATTTGTTGGACCAGCTTCATCCATCAATCTTATCGCGGCACTGTGAATTTAGTTTGTGCCCTCACGTTCTATGTTCAAAGGGGTCATTTCAAGATGAAACACATCATTTTTTGTAAAATCACTTGTTGTATTTGAATGACTGAAATAACAATCTGCCCCATACTTCATGAAATTCAAGCAAATATGAGCTCATTTTAAATACCTGCTCTATTTTTATTTTTCCAAATGAAAACACAACCCTGACCTTATTTGAAGAAAACCTAAAAAAAAACACAATATTCATGTAAACACGAAGTTCAAAGGCTTGCCGAAATACATTTGCCAGACAAAGTTTGCACGGGAAAACACAATATGTTTGCTCAAAGCCAAACTTTAGTTTATCTGTGAACCTTTCAGAACCCCGCAGCTTCTCCCCAACATCACCCTTTCTGAGTATGCTCAGACTGTCTGGGGCAAGATCTGGTGACTGAAAACTGTGGTCATACAGTTGGTTTTCAGAAAACTGAGGTAATAGGTTTGAACACCAGCAGATGTGCCCTGCTGCTTTCTTTCTTTCAGATTATTGCAAACACCTTGTGTATGCATTATCTGTCCAACTGTTGCCTCGGCTATCATACCATGCGCCCCTCTCTCTTCAATTGCCTGTGGGTGCGGCGGGCAATAGCAATAGCACTCCCAAGTCAAACGAATCTCTCGGAAGGTGTCAACCAAATCTCGCCAGAGTTGAGGGAGGCAACACTTCACGCCCCCGTTCAGGCGAAACTTTAGGACAAAAAAAGAGTGGGTTGGGACGAAGTACATCGTTGGCTGTTTCTTTATTCGAAGACGCCCCGTTCTGTGAAATTGAAAACGGCTACACCCTCATCACCCGCTGTGGGAAATGTCACACTTGCAGGCGCAATGGTTGTTGTTGGGCCTGTTGGTTGAAAAACAGGCACCACGTGCTGTGCCAGTGGTATGAAGTTGAGGATATTGAAGAAAAGTGGAGAATGGATTATGTATACCCATTGCTGCCGCATTTTTGATCCCACTGTATTAGGTCGTGGTGTCCCTTGCATGTGAATTTTGCTCGCCCAGAAAGACCCTCGAAGAAATTGTCAAAGAGGAGTTCCGACGAGTCGTAAACGAGCTCAAACACCCAGACCAAGTTTCTCTTTCATATTGATTGCGTTTCGAGCCAACGCGTGGCCCCATTGCCTCTTTCCCCGCGGAATTGCGTCAAGAGACTTCACCATTTTTCGGTCAGCAACGTGCTTGCATTTTTTCTCGTTCTCGCCGTACTTCTTTGCGCGGAAATCGCAACTTCTGTAATCAGCATTATGTTGCATGGCCACTGCGTCGGTTGGGCCGCTGGGCGGCTGAAATACTTCCAGAATTTCCCCCGTTTCAGGATCAAAGCTCAGCTATTCATCCAAGGGGTTGTAAGGCCCGGTGTAGCGGTGGCCGGGGAGGGTCCAACCTTTTTTGGCGCTGGCAGTTTTCCAATCAATTCATGAACGTCCACACCCGAACCATAATTGCGCATGGTTTTCTTGAAAACATCTGCGAACCCATGGTGGTTGTACCCCGCTTTGGCGAAAGCTTTCAAAAACTTCGGGTCGGTCGCAAACTTGGGCACCAACACACCTTGTGAAACAAAGCGGGGGTAGAAAAGATCGCCAAGACCTGCGCCGTCGAGATCAGGTCTGTCGGTTTTGTAACGGACGTTGGGGCGCACCTTTGTGGAAAGCTGGTCCAGCAGCTTGATGCCAACCTTTTCCAATACTGGGGTGGCTTTGCGTAGCCCGTGGTTGATGGCCTTTTTCTGCAGCTGTTTGTTGCGAAGAGCCTCAGAAGCGCAATAGCGGCCAGCCTCCACCCCCTTTTTCGCGAGAAAGGGAATCCCATGTTGCAGAGTGAAGTCGAGTGCCGTTCCTACAAGGTCAGTCAAAACACCAGCGCCCTCTGCTTGAGAGGGCCCCGTCAGTTTCCCGGCAAGAAGCGGGTTTTTGTCTTGCGGCAAACCACGCACTTGGCTTTTCCCATTCTTCGTTTGTTTTGGTCAGAACAACCCTTTCTGACTTAGGCACATTCGGGCTTTTGCGTCTGTCTCGCACACAATACCAATCAGTCATTGGTCAAGGTTTATTCAGGAAATAATTTTTCACAACCTTTTCGTTGTGATGCACATCGTCGGAAAATCTTCTTAAAACGCCCCTGTAACTTGTGCCTTTGATGCGTTCATTGAGGAAAAGCAGGCAGAAATACCCGCACCTCACACTTCCAATCCACTGGATTTTGATTGTCGTTGCGGAGAAAAGTTTCGTGGCCCAACTTTCGCATTTCCTGCTCCCACTCGTTTGGGGGTGGCAGACAGAAGGAGTCAAAATACTCCACCTCCAGCCTTGAAGCAGGGACGTCCTTTCCCTTCCAGCAACAGACCCAGTGCGTTCCCAAACTTCCGAAATCGTCCAGGTTGATGATGCAGGGTGAATGGTGCAGGGTTTGGCGTCATTGGGCGAGAAGAAGCCCTTGAGTGGGATATCGAGAT
Source organism: Pachyseris speciosa (assembly GCA_016490735.1). Classification (NCBI taxonomy): domain Eukaryota; kingdom Metazoa; phylum Cnidaria; class Anthozoa; order Scleractinia; family Pachyseridae; genus Pachyseris; species Pachyseris speciosa. The sequence goes on from JAEMWC010001631.1 coordinate 12,252, forward strand.
ATTCGCACTAATTCATCAACTCAACGTTGGAAAGTAGTACGTCCTTGAACTTCATTTTTCTCCCCCGCCCCATCATCGGGCATTCCCAGTCTTCCCACCGGCCAAAGAAGGGCGGAGGGCGCATTTGCATGCCGCTTCCTTGTGTTGATATAGGCGGCGCCGGAAGGTGGGGAGGTGCAGAACGCCTCGACCGTGACGGGTGCAAGTGTGTTCCGCTCCCCAACATCTGTTGGACAGGGCTTATGGGAAGAAGGACGCCGATGGAAGCCAGCATGCCAAGAAACCCACCGTATTGCGCGGTCCCACCTCCACGAACCAAGCCCTTGCCGACAAGATATTTCTCAATAGTTTTATTTTGGTTGGGGGAAAGCATTTGCACGAGTTTTTACAACTGCACCTCTTGGGGGCCGAAGCCGTTTCCGAAAACCTTTTTCAAAACCTTTCCCGCGTCGAAGCTGAGTCCCGCCGCCATTCCCAAAGCTTTTCCCACAGAGGGGACGAGAGCGGGGCCCAGACTGGGCGCTGCGGACAAGAGGTTGCCGCCTCGCTGAAAAGTTTTGGACATCTGCATCTTGCTTATCGTCACATCCGCACCATGGCCAGCGCTGGCGGCCTTTTTCAGTCGGTTTATTTGCGTGGCGGTCAACAAAAGATCGTTGCCCTTCCCAATCTGTTCCGGCTTGACATGCAGAATCACAGCCGCCCTTTCTTTCGCCGCCTTCAGGAGGCTGTATCTTTGGCCCTCTGTCAGAGCGAGCTTGAACGGGTGATACACCATCGGCATCTTATATCAAAGAACAAAAATTTACAGGGAGCAACATCGTTCGGAGAATACGCTCGAAGAGCAAATCAGACAACAAACAACTCGTTGCCAATCTGTTGTATGACGACCTCTTCCTCGTTCAGGACGGCAACGAACAGGCGGTAATCCGCCGTTGCGGCCCGGTTCAAGCGGTAGTGCAAAACCAGCTTCTTCTCATCCCCAGCCATGCTCTCCTTTGTCGGCCGGAGATCGAAATAGATGACGGGGTAAAGCGTCAAGTATTTGGCCACATTCAGCTGGGTCCCGGTGTTGACATCATTTCTCCTGTAGCTGTAGTCAATCAGGTCTCGGCGTATTCGGATTTGGTCTTCCCCATCGTACTCCAGCTTAGGATAAAAGGTCGACCCGTACTGAAGGCGGCAAGTTGAAAGTTTCGCCCCACCATCGAGAGCGAAGGTGTGGAAGACGATGGGGTTCGTTGTGGCCGCATTCAGGTTTGCCACCTTTTGAATGAAAATGAACGCATGCTTCGCATTCTTGACCCCTGGGTTTATCAACCATTGCCCACCAGCGCCCCGGCGGTCGGCGCCGGTATCAGCGTCTCCTTCATGTAGCGCCATTGGGTGGGTTTCAGAAAGCTTTCATTCACGATCTTCTGTCCCTCAGGTGCAAACATCTACTTCGAGACCTACAACTCGAACAGCTTGACGACGATCCGGTGGTTGGCGGTGGCAGCGCCCCCGAAAAGCATATCATTGTCGTTCTGCAGCTTTATTTCGAACTGAAGCTGCATCTGGGGGAGGAGTTTGTCAGACAACTCCTCGAAGAATGAATAGCTTTTGAGAGGGATTATCGTTTTGACCGTTTTTTGCGGTTCTTCTTTCGAAAGAAGCCCACGCGCTCTGATCCTGAGGCTGGTTGCGTCGTCCCCAGTCGCAGTCGTGTTGTCATTGTCAAAATACCACAACTCATCTTTTGCCACACTTTGCTCGTAGTCATCGGAGAATTCCAACAGGTTTTTGATGAAAACGACTTTGTGAACGTCGTTGGCTTCGTTAAGGGATTTTCTGGCGGATTTCACCTTCAAGTCCTGTATGAGGGAGAAAGGAGCCGTTGACCGGCGCAGAGTCAACATTGGCGACCACGTGAGCCCCGTCGGCCTTTACCTGCAGCTCGTACTCCACCCGAAAATAAGCGTTGTACCAGTCAAGAATGACGTCTCGGTCTTTCACATCTATAACCAACCCTCCTTTGGTTTGTTCCTGCCCATTTCCCGGCAACGTGAGCGGGCTGTTCAGTTGAAATTTGAGGTAGTCCACCTTGTCAAGCAAGCGGGGCGCTCTGAACATCGCTGTATACACAGCCAAAAACTTTTTATGCTCCAAGGCAGAAGTTTTAAAGTTGGTTAGCCAAAATTTGGCTGACTTGAACCATCGCATCCATTTTTCGGTGTGGGATGGTGGGCGTTGGACGCCCATTGGGGGCTTGCTTGCGTTTTTGCAACAGTTGACGTATTTTTTTGCCGCCGCTCTCAGTCAGTGCCTGGGTCCCCTTTTCGGTTGCCTTTGTGGCTGCTTGCATTGCGGCCCTTTTCAAAACCGGCGCGGCTGCCTTTCTGAGTTGTTTGCCAATGGCCATGAGGGTATCGCGAACACACCCGACCCCTTGTGTTTGAAGCGGAACCGGCCGACACGGGGGTCATAAAATTTCATCCACTCACTCGGGCGATTCATGCTCTATAATCATGCAGAAATTTCACGGATCATGAGATGCACAGCTACGTCCACGTCGTTGAGGTTGAGGATGTTGTTGTGCCCGTCTGTGACCCGGATCCTCACCGCGCCGATTCGCGATCTGTTGACCGGGTGAGACTTTGGGCGGAGGGGCTCCTTTGTGAAAGGGGCCGACCTCGAGGTTGGCCGTGGAGAAGGTGAACAAATCAGCACTTGGTATGTTGTTGGCTCGCCCCGTGATCAGGTCGCAGTTTAGGAACGCCCAGTCGACGCTCCGCGTAATGTCGGGGATCCTGTCCCCCGTGAAAGTCGTGGCGTCTTTCAGAAGCTTTTTGCCAAAGCTTAGCAGTTTCCCAAAGTCGCCAGTCGTGAGGTCAAGTTCATACCCAGTGGCCACCCCAATCACAACCTGGGTGATGGCGTAATCGAAGTACAGGTTGAAGACGTGTTTCGTTTCCGCCGCGGTGGGGTACACAAAATCATTTGTGGTGGGTCGGGCTTATGTTTCTTTCGGGGGAGTTCGTTTCAACCCCCTTTTCCCTTCTTAACGCTGCTGTGGTGAAAATTCCCTTCTTTGGGTTTGAACCCCAGCAACAAAATCTTGGAGATCCTTCACGGTGTAACCATGGAAACGAGAGGCTTTCTTTTTGACTTTGTAGTAGGGGTTATCCCCATACAGTGTGATTAGCCGGGTAACCAGGGTATTCCACGTTCGTGGTTGAGCCGTCCGTATGGCATCCGATTCGTTGGAGCCGCTGAGAAGCTTGTTTCCACTGGTTCGCCCCACGTCAGTCGTGGGGGTGGGAGGGAAGCTTCAGCCCCTTCTTCCAACGGCGGGGGTGGAGCTGGAAACTCTTCTTCCTCTTCCTCTTCCTCCTCCTCCTCTTCGGGACGTATCAAACTTTTGGTTAGGATTTTGCAGAACAATAAGTTGAGCTTTCACTCCTTTTATGGCCTTATCTATTGTTTGAAGGAAAGGGTTTCTATTGTTCGCAAGACAAAGGTTAGGAATCACCGACGTGTAGCCAGTTCACCGAGCGCGAAATTCAAATATCTTCGGAAGCGATAAGTGTTACAAACACTGCCTTTGTGGGGGAGGGTGTTGTAACGATTTTTGCAGCTTGGACACATCTAAAGGGGGTGGGTTGGGGAGGTTTGTGACAAGAAGAGCGAGGTCTGGACAGTAACCAAGCGAAAAATTACGCACAATAGTTTCAATAAAACTTTTCGAACACTCATGAACCATTACAAAAAAAAATCCGTGGGTGTCGTGATCTACTGGGAAGAGCAGTAGCGCTTTCGCAATCAAACTTGGAAGATACATTTGTATTTGACTAACAAACGGCTAGTTCACAGTCGAATCATTTAAGTGTCTGTTAAGTTGGCACGTTATCATGGTAAGAACTTTAACAGTGAATCAAAGTTCAAATCCTCCGCTTTTCCCTTTTCGCTCCTTTTCCTTAACTCCATTTATAACGTGCAAAGCGATTATAAAATTTGACGTCGTCTTCAAATATACAGCCACTGGCGCAATGAATATGAAAGAAAACATGTTGTCCGCAAGCCGAAGGGAACAAAGGAAGTGTGATTTCACACTTTTTTACGTTTGAGTGACCTCACTTTTCGGACGGGGCACAGAAAGTTATAAAGAACATAATTATTATTTCTTCGTCTCGCGCGCAAAGCTTAGCACTCTAACAGTGAAACAAGGCTCTATCCCTCCACTTTTCCCCTTCCCTCGTTTTCGTTAACGCCACTTATAACCTGTCATGCGATTATAAAAGTTACATTGTTAAATTGTTGGTTGACGTTTAATAAGACAAAGCCTAAGGGAAATTGTTAATAACACTCTCATTTCAAAGACGTCTTTAGCATTGCAAAGTGTAACGCTGAAAGCGTATTCTTTGTGATTTGGTGGTTTTCTTAATAATTTGTGGGTAGAAGTATTTTTTTTAACTTGATGAGCACATTGTTTTCACGTTGTCATCTGTCGCTTTGTGCGCGAAACGAACGATAAATGCTCTTTCAAACTATCTGCGCTTTCCAAAAAGCGACATCGCTCAAACGTTTAAGGTGTGAAATCACACTTTCTTTGTTCCTGAGGCGTGACAACAACAGCGTCGTTTCTTTTACATTTCTTGCGTCAGTGGCTAAAGACACGCACGCAGTGTTCTTTCCTTTCTTTTCATAAAGAGCCGATTTCCAGGATCAGGTCTTTTTTTGCCTGCCCCAGTGTATTTTAAAACGGCGTCGCGCGGGCGAAGAAAAAAAATTAAAACAAAACAAATTTAACGCGAATGGAAAACTGATCGCTCCCGGCATTCGGAGAACGCTTGCTCGCAATAACATGACTGAAATAAATTCCGTTCACTAATAAAGTACGTCGTAAGGATTTCATGCATATTTTCTTTATTTTCTGTGTGCTGGAGTTGGGCGATACACGGTAGGACTGGACGTGTAACTCAACATCTTTTCGACAGACGCTTCATGCATTTACTAACTCACTCCCTGCTAGTCTGTCTGTGTTTTCCCTAGTAGGCTCCCGTGGGGAACAAAATGTCATCACTGAAAATTTGCGAACTGGATCCGACTTAACCCGAGTCTAAGTTCGCGTCACCGAACAGAAAAATCCCTAAGGACAGATAACAAAAGCTTCATTGTCTTAAAAAATCCTAACCAAGACAATAGGCAAAGTTTGATACGAGCTGGCGACGGAGGAGGCGTTTCAGCCTCCAGCCTGAAACCATCCCAATCGAACGGCTTGATTCGGTCGAACTCATCCATTGCGTAGTCGGGTCCGGCCGCCTCTGCCACGGGCGCCTGCAAACCTTGGTCCAACCTCGTTGTGACTGGTTTTAAAAGCTTTTCGGCCTCAAGTTAGCCAAACTCCTTCGCGATTTTGTTTGTTAGCGCTGCCGAAAGGGTATTCCACGTTCGTGGTTGAGTACTTTCCGCCGGAAATGACAAACGTGTCCGTAAGAGCAAGCGCAACCATCGCGACAATCACGAGCCAAACCATGCGAACCTTCAGCAGCTACACAAAAACCCTCGTTCTGTTCCACCGGTGGAGTGACGCCACTCCCAACTACATTTACCTGGATCTGCACGGCTCAACATCTGGCTCAACCACGGGCCACCTGGTGGTTTATGGGGTTTCTGGGTACACTTCCAGCGTGGATTCGAGTGTTTTTGACACGCTTTAGACTGTCGACGGTGGAATGATGACCATGGAAGCTCCTTTGAACATGAATGAAAAGCTTCTCGTAGCGCCAAAACTGGGAACCGACTTGGATTTGAATAACAAAAAGGTTCGCAGCGGCCCCTTGGATCTGTTTCGCGGGAGTGTCGTTCTTGGCGGAATGGTAATGGGGTCCTCCCTGGAGCTGGGTGGGTTTCCCTTGTTTCTACCGAAGCTGGGTGAAGATTTGTATTTGAATGGCAAATATGTAATCGATGAAAATGTGGCAATCAATCTTCCTCAATTTTGGTCACCCTTTACTTCATCCAAATATGTAAGCAGAGTTGAGTTGGAAGGTTTCAGATTGATGTTGTATGTGGAAGTCTCTCTCGCAAGCATGTTTCAACCTCCGTCCCACACAGCTTGGATTCGCACACGTGGGCTTATGATAAAACAATTCAGTTACTAAATAGTTTCTCTTCAATCACATTCAAATTCCAAGGCTTGAGCAACACACTGGGTGAACACTCCGTGCTTGAAGTCGATTTTGTGGCATGAAAAATTTTCCTTCTTGATACCATGGCCGATTTTTACCCAAGCTCTGTATGTTCGACTTCAACCACATCGACCCCTCCCTTAAACGGGGCACCGTCGAGATGTTGAAAAAGTTTTACGCTTTCTACCACAAGAAACATTGGGGCTACGACGAACTTTTTCACAGCTTTCAAAAACTAAACCTGTTTCGCAATGTTGTGGCGGGAAAGGCCATCATCTCTTCCGCGGTTGCGGGGGGCATCACCTTGAACCCAATTGTGTTTGCAACTTTGACTGCTTTCGGCCTTGTGGTCAAAGGTGTGGCAAGCTTCAAAAAATACGACAAAAAGGCTGAGAGGGTCATCTTCGCCCGGGTCGAATACAAAAAAATTCTGGACGCAATCCGCTTCCATCTCAGGGGGGAGCCTTTCGATGAAAAAGCATTTCTCGACAAGCTAAAAATTGTTGACGACTTCGTCAGCGACCACTACATGGAGATCCCCGAAGAAATCCTGGCGAAATACGCCAAACGTTTCGTAGCGGAGTAAACGCGGTGTGAAGACCTCAATTACGTTGTTCGGTTCATTAGTCCCACCACCATCCAACGAACCTTTCTTTCACCCGGCGACGCGTTGCTGGGTGGATTTTTTCGACGGCTGGAAAGAGGTTCGTGAGAATTTCTTTTCTTCGCGGCCAAACTCCTTTTGGAACCGCTGGAAAGTAATCAAGCAAAACACAAACATAATTCACCAACTTGGGAAAGAAAAACACCCTGAAATCGCGGATGAGGCCACCCAAAAACTTTCATCGCAATGGATCGCAGAGTTCTCGCCTGCCATCCGAAATGGTGTTGACGTTGCTGAATATTCCGTGTTTTCTGAGAATTTTGCGAAGGTGGGTGTGTGAGACAGGGTTGGCTGTCCACCTCACCTCCTTCCTGGTTTTGGTTGGGGTGCCGAGCTCCTCAACCCTTTGGCAACTTTGACAGACAATTTCGAAATTCTTATCGTCCTTAACCATCGTTTCTCCACAGCACACCCTTCCGTTTGGGATCGCGTTCGCATTCGCCATCTTTCCCACCGTTTTATAGGTTCAATGAAAAAAAAACCCTGCCTTGAAGCAGCAAACGCCTGCCTTGCAGAAACGCCTTTCGAAAATTTACTACAGCCCGAAAGGCTACTGGAAAGGGTTTGCCGCAGTGAAAAAACTGACCCAGGCCACAAAGGTTTCGGAAAATATGGGGAAACAGTGGTTGCAGAAGCAGGCACTTTGGCAGATGTTTCTTCCCGCGCCGCGGCATGTTCCTCGCTCGAAGTTTGACGTGCCAACACCCAACGCGGTGCACCAAGCCGACCTGCTCTTGATGCTGCACGACAAGGTGGGGCGCAAAACTTTCAAACACGTGCTGACTGTGCTCGACGTGACCAGCCGCTTCAATGCAGCTGAGCCCCTGACCTTGAAAAATTCTGCCGAAGTGGCCCGGGCCTTTGCAAAGATTTACAAGCGCGGGCCTCTCAAATGGCCAAAGCTGCTGCAGGTGGACCCAGGACAGGAGTTCATGGGGGCTGTTTCTAGAGTCATGGAGAAGCATGGAACAAGCATTCGCTGTGGACATGTGGAAGTGCACCGCGACCAGGCGATTGTGGAATGCTTCAACCGCGCTTGCCGAGCGTCTGTTCGGGCGCTAGTACGCTGTCGAAATGCGGCTGCCAGAGGGTGTGCGATCTGTTGTAATAATAATAATAATAATAATAATAATAATAATAATGACAGCATTTATTTAATCACGATTAAAAGTTCAGCAAAGCTGATGTGGTCGTGTACAATAAATTCAACCTCCTAAACTAATCACAATAAAACTAATATAAGAATTCCACGTTTTTACAAGATATGTGGCTAAAAAATACTCTTGAGTGACTTTTTAAAAACGTCAATCTCGCAAATTGATCTCATTTGGTATTCCAGGGCATTCCACCGAATAATTGACTTGTATGAACATGATTTCTTTATCATATCAGTCCTAGGCCTGGGTAACTTGAAGGTCATTTTCCTCCTGAAATCGTAGTTCATAGGACATTTTTACATGGGTAAAAGATGATAATAAGCCTGATGCGCTAAATTAATAATCGTTTCTCATACATAGTCTCCAAGGTATTCCATTTTGCTGCGGCAAGAACCTCCTTGCTTGGCGTACACCAATCTAAGTTAAATATTATTTTTGCCGCTCTGACATGTATGGATTCCAGGTTTGAGAAAAACGTTTGACCACAAGAGCCCCAAACCGACATACCATACGTAACAGAGGGCAGAATAACCCCAAAATAGAAATCAGTTCTCGCCTGTCTAGGCAGGAAGTACAGTGATTAAAGTAAGTTCAGCTTCTGCGTAAACGACTTCGCTAGTTCCGATACATGATGATCCCATTTAAGAGCGTTGTCTATCTGGACACCTAAGCATCTTGTAGAAACCACCTCCTCGATAACATAATCACCCATCATAATAGCTTGCTTTGGCCCAGTCAGCTGCCCGCGTCCACTGAGCAGCATATATTCCGTCTTGGTAGGATGGGGGGTGAGACAGTTCTCACAACACCATGTGTGGGTGGCAAGGCTTTCCAGGGTTGTTGCTGCTCTCAAAAACCAAACCACGCGGCTGACAGGGTTGGAACCCACAGACGCGATCCGAAAACAATCCGTTTTCGCACTAGCAGCAACTCCATATTCCAGGCCTGTTGGTGCGGCCGAAAAAACCCTCCCCCTTGGCGTGAAAGTTCGCTATCTTTTTAAACCTGGGGAGTTGGAAGGTGGTGTGAGAAGGGCCACAGATCCTGTTTCGTCTTTGAAAACTTTCACACTTGAAAGGACAATGATCAAACCAAACCAAACTGTTATGTATTGGCTCTCCGATGGGCCAAAACGTAGCTTCGTGCGCGAAGAGTTGATGGTTGTTCCCCAAATACCGAGTTGCCCCCTGTCAGGCCAGGCTAATACTCGAGAGGCTCCGTGTGAATCCAGTCGAGTAGCACCCGCCGCTTGTAGTAGTGCGCGCTCAGGCCCAGCTTCTGCTGGTGGTACGTGACCATCTGCCCTCCTTTCAGGCGGAAACCCCGGTTCGCCGCCATGTCTTTGTGTCCCTCGACTGCAGCCTTGAAACGCTGCCAAGTGACTTTGTTTTGCCTCTTAAACATTCCCTTCGTACTGAGCTTGGCGTGTTCCTCAGAACCGTCAACGTCCATGGAATAACACTTCGGGCAGGTCGCAATCATCCGCTGGCCTTCATACTTGCGTTTGAAAGGACCAGGGGTGCGCCCACGCCAGCCAGTTCTTTTTGTCCGCCCCAAATTCTGCCCGCATTTCCGGTTTCACGACATCTTCCAGGTTTTCGCCGCCGATCGCCATGTAAGTGGTGTCGGTGTCCATCTGGACCAGCCCGAAGTCTTTGCGGCCGACGTACTTGTCCAGGAAGTCGTAGTATAACTCCAGCATCCGCAGCTTCGTCAGCTGGTACACCGCAATCCCGACTTGGAAAGGCCGCTTTATCACAACCTTTGACTTCCGGCTTTTAAGCTCGTACGCGTCCCCGATTTTGTGCAGATCCTCGAAGAACGGGCTCCGCAGGGCTCTGTCGACGACTTTCTTGTCTCGCGTGTAAATCACGTTCGTTTGCCCCTCTACCGCTTCAATCATCTTCCCGTAAGCGCTATTCCCCAGCAGCTTGAACACGTCGGTGAGGAGCGCTTTGCTTTTCTTGGTGTCGCCTGTCCTCCGGGAAGTGGTGACTTCTTCCACATACCAGGTGAAAAGTTTAGCGGCCTGGTAGTCGATCATGCGGTGAACTGCTGTGATCATAGCCCCGTGGTCGACGTACCATTTCAACAGGGGGCGAAGACCAACATTTTTTTTGCGGTCAGCGCCTCCACCACCTTTTTCCCGTCTCAGTGGCTTCTGCCTGTGCGCTGCAGGTAATCCAGCATGTGTTGCGGCACAGCTTCGGTGGGCACCTGCTGATTGATGAAGAAAAGACACATCTCCTCGAATTTCGGCCACAGGGGTCTGGGAATCTTGATATCCACCTCAGCGAAACCAAACCAGCCCCCCACTTGAAGCCTTTGCGTGAAATCAGGCGCCTCTCTGGCCGCCTCTTCGAAGTGAACGACCCTTTCCTTTTCGCAGGGCATGTCTTGCAGCATTGTTGAGAGGTACAAAGCGTTGGCATCGTACCCCACGATTTTCCGGCACGGGCGCGGGCTCGGGACTTGGTGGCTGGGATGCTGGTTTCTCCCGCTTCATGGTACCTTGTGAAAACGATGCTTGGACCGCCAACCACCGCGCCTTTCAACATCTCGTAGGCTTCTTCCCCTGGCGTCCACAGCTTGGCGCCTGTTTCGAACGCGCCCCGGAGGAGATAATGCATGCTGACCCCTGGGATCGAAACCACGGCTTTCAAAATGTCAATGCCTTTGTCCATGTAGAAACTCCGCATTTTGTTCAGAGCCTCCAGCCCCGGCGCCACGTCCAAGTTGTTGTAATACCGCAGTCAGTCGGCGAAGGAATGCATCCCCTTTTCTCGGAACAAGCGTTGGCACCGCGCATATTCATCTAGTGTCAACACGTACTGGCAATGCAGTTTCGAAAAGCACTCGGAATAGGGTGGGAGCCCTTCGTAATCCAGCTTGTTGGGCGTGTCAAACCATTCGTACGGGAACCATGATTTTTCACCCTCGCACTCAAAAGCTTTCACCCATTTGTCGTAGCTGGTTCCTTGGCCGAGGTAGTTGGCTATTGTGAATGATATATGAGATGAATTATATATGAACTGCGGAAATGAAATCAAATGAAGAATGATCCTCGCAGTTGTGAACGGAATTTATGCAATTGTGAAAAGAAGCCTGAAAAATATTCAGGACTTCAACGGGGTTTGAACCCGTGACCTCGTGATTACTGGCGCGATGCTCTAACCAAATGAGCTATGAAGCCACTGACGCTGGGAGCAGGTCAGTTGGCGATGTCGAGAAATTGAAACCTGATTGTGGTAATGTACATAATCTTGTTGGCTCTTTTCGCGACGGTGGGTATTTTAGTCATGTCAGTCAGCCGCCCCACAAAGTGTTTCCTGATGAGATTCAAGTCATAATTCCCGGAGTTTAAACCGAGGGTTGGGACCTGGTCGCACCAGTCTTCGATAAACCCCCGCTGGTTTTTGGGAAGGAACCCAAAGCTGGAAGGCAGGAGCTCGGCCCGCACCACTGCTCGAATGTTTCTTCCCCTCCTCTCCAACTCTTCAACTAAGCGTTGGATAAGAACGAATGGGTCTTTATTGCAAATGTCCGTGGGCTCTGGATCCAGTGTGTCTCCGATGGAAACGGAGATCGGCACATGCATGTTTTCGATCGTCAGGGTTTCTGTGGGGGCCTTCCGGCGGTTGCAGTCTCCGAAGGCTTCGAAGTCGTAAAGGATCGCGTGGGGGTAGATTTTAGTGAAGGGCTCGGGCAGGAGGTCGCCTCGAAAAGGTCCAACTTCGCACCCCCATATCTCCACAACTTCGAAGCCGGCCTCGCGTAGTTGCAAGGTACGTTTTTTGTGGCTTCAAACCGCGATTCCAAGCGCACGGTGCGTGACAAAGGGGCCTTTGGGAAGAACGCCCTCTCAAAACATGTTTGGTTTCTCTCAAGTTGTTCGGCTGGGCAGACGACCTTGGTTTCTTCTTTTGTGCATCTGTTGTTCGCTTGACGGTGGAGGTCCGAATTTTTCGTGAATCTCGCATTGCACTGGGCGCAAACATGACGTGCGCGAGTTTTGCGATATCCCGGATGTAAAATGCGTGTCGTTCGAAAACCCCAACTGTCAGAATGTTCTTTAGCTGGTTGGCTGGGTTCCGCCGGAGGTACCACACCTCGTTTCCTCCAACAACCTCGGGCTCCTAAACACGGACGCCAAGCCACTGCGAGGTGGGCAACCCCCGGTTAAAATGACTTTCCATCTTGTCCAACTCGTCCAGTGAGGTTCCACGGCAGTCGTTTGGGGAGGAGGTGGGGGGGGGGGGGGGACGAGTTAGAAATAACTTTGAGCCAACTCGCGGGCTTTGTTGGTGCTTCTGTCTGGTCTTGCACCGCGGTGTACAGCCAAGCAGCGCCAGAAACAGAGGTTGTCTTGAAAAGTGTCGAGCGCGATCATCGAGCGGCCGTGGGCCAAGTTGCGCAGCCAAGCGGGCAGTGGCCTCGTGCCAAGCAGCGGCTGGTGGTCAAGCACCGCCTTGACATCCACTCGGTAGAAATCTCCGAACACCCATTTCGTGTTCGGACGCGGGATTTTCCGAAGCTCCAGACGCGCCTTTTCCTTTTTCCTCAACCATCGCTCAGCCTCCTGCAGGGAGTGAAACCAAGGGGAGCCGTTCTCGACATTGTCAGCGTACACCATTAGTGAACTGTCCTCGATGTTGCGCAACCGAAAATTATTTGTGTATCTCAAGTAAGAGGTTGTGTTGACGTTGTTTCGAATTTTTTCCTTGAGGCCTGCTGTTTGGTCATTTTCCAAACCGTCATTAATACGCCAAAGTATGTAACGCCTCCCTCGACTATCCTCCTCAACCCCAAATTCTGTTTGACCCAAAGACAAAAGATCTTGCTGATAATTGGTCGCAGTTCGCCGCCTTTTAACTGGTGTTTCAAACTCTCGCAACAGCTCAGGATTGATGGGTTTTTGCTGGGGAACGGGGATTGGACGGGGTGGTTGGTACGGTGGAAGAATGGGGGGGGGGGTGCCTCATTGCGCGTTGGGGGGTAACCGTTTCTGCTAAAGAAACCAACGGCCCGTCCACCACTCCCCCGAAAACCCTTCTGCGGGGAGTGGGCGCAGGCCTCTTTCTGCGAGGGGTGGGTACTGGCTGCGCGGCGTCCGCAAACACGCTGTCCAAAAAGGCGAAGAGCCCCTCCCAATCAATCTCATCTTCCATTGACTTCGAGTTGGCACCCATCCTATATAATGGTTCGCGATTTTTTCTTGGGGTGTTTTCATGCTGCTTTTCCCCATTGCTGATGGCTCGTGGATACCCCTCCCCCCTTTCCCTTTCTCTTATACCCCACACCCTGTTGCCGACAGCTGGCCCTCTCTGCGGTTTGTTTTCCAACGTGGTTACCACGCACCCGCCTCTCTCTAATTGCCCGGGCGTTGGTGCGGGGTGGTGCGGGGTTGTTCAACCTAGTAGTATATGCGGCGTCTGACAAATACAACCGACCCCCGCACACAAGGAGCGAAGCGACGAGGGTGCGGGGCGAGGTGGTATATATTTGTCAGACGCCGCATATACTACTTTCGAATATTGGAAAGCAATATTCACTTCACAGCAGATTAAATGTTGAATTTAATGTCGTAGGTAGTTGTTAATTTATGCGTTATTAAAAAAGGACCAGGGGACATAAGTATGCATTATCAAAAAAGGACTAGGGAACATTAGTATGCATACCTTATAATCACTCTTTAGGTAGCGCTTGTATTTCTTTAGTTGTTCTCTCCGTTCTTTCTACCATGACTTCCTAAACGGTCAGCGACACCTTCGAGGTTATCAAATGCTTGGGCACCTGCCGAGCTAATGTCATCTATCGCCTGTAACGATTTTCGTGTGGAAGCAGGGCATACTTGAAGAATTCGTAGAAGAGTACTACGACTCATGGGAGTGAACTCTGCCTCTTCTGAATAAGCCAAGTATTGCTGAACAATACGCTCCGGTATCATGTTGCGTACGACATTCGATATTTTGATCACCTCCTTAGTTTAAAGTGTGACCACTTTTTCTCCAAATGGGAGGTCTTGGATGATATGAAGACTTGTGATAAACTCCAGAAAATGTGCGAGCTTATCTTGTGGAGCCACCATTCATGTTCGTACACTTGGCGATGGAACTGGTGCACCTCTTCCATGGAGAAGAATATGCTGTCTAGCCATCATATAGCGATATCTGGTTAAATCTGGTATCCACTCTTGAATTTTCGCAAAACTGGTTTTGTCAGCCATGATAGAGAGTATCTGCCGGCGTGTGTCCCATTGGTCTGCATTCTTATAGCAAGTTGCCAGGGCATCCAAGAGTGTCTCATCTGTAGTTCCAGTACCACCCTCAGTTTCTGCTGAAAATAACCGTTGCGTGACTTGCGATTTGGAGAGAGCGTGCCATAGCTGCTCTGGATCTTCTGGTGCTACTTCACTAACAACGGCCGAGACGGCTTGCCTTGCTTTACGAACATGCTGCCGTTTTGTTCGGTGACTAGTTTCGTTCCAAGATATTCGCAATGCATACCTGATTGGACTAATCTCTCTTCTTTCCAAAAAGGTATTTAGATGATCTAAGGAGCTCGGGGCATCTGCAATTTTAGATGTGGAGATATTTTCCGTCATATTCCACGTATCATCATACGACTGTACAGGTGAAGAAAGGCCAGTTTCAGGGGTTTCTTCAAGTCCTTTGTGACACTGCTGGAAAGGAGTGCTTGTATTAACAGGGATTTAACCTCCTGTATCCAACTGAAAGGCAAACACAGAAATAATTGTTTGTTAACTTAAATATACTGATTTGTCTATTAATAATTACTTTCTCGTTCACATGAAGCGGCTTTTCGTTTTACGGAGTTACGTTTCTCGTTTTTTTTAAACTGTTTTCCGGTAAACTATGTTTTTTTTGGACGTCATTGCTAAAAGATATCAACTCAGTCTTGGCTACACACTAGGGATAAATTTTCCAAGGGGCAGAGTACTTCAGTGTCATCCAAAACCTCTCCAGTCACTGCATTTCTTTCAGGTGCCGGTTCTTCCTTGCTTTCCATTTTTGAAAGCAAAACTCTGCAGTTGCGACAAACACCTACAACAAAACAACATAAAAGAAAATATTATTGGTACTGGCACACCCCAGCCTGCAAAATCTCACAAAAATGAAACTAGAAATTTAAACACACCCTTTGAAAATTTAGCTCTTATTTAAGTTTCCTTATTTTTGAAGACATTGGTAGCAAAAAAGTGAAACTTCAATTTTCAATTTCTTTCTTCGCATTTTTTTTTTCAGTCTCAAAAGCTCATGGTTTCAACCATTGACGTCAATGCAGTTGGTTTGGGAGATAGCATTCTCTATCAAACTTTCTTCGTCTGCCTAAGGGAGACTTCGCAACGAACCGTGATTGAATACGGGAAAAGTCAAGGCTCAACAGAGAAAGGCGACGTGTACCTGACAATGATTGACACGGATGACCCCTTGTTTGCCCGTTTTTATTCATTTGGAAATGGACAGGAGCCTTTGTCTGTAGTTAATGCACACATCATCTCGCGTCATCTGACAACAGCAAACTGTAGAGGAGACACTGGGCTTGACATTAAAACTAACATGTGCGTGCAGGGATGTCACAAATTGTGTGATCCAACTCAAGGTAAACGAAAACCGAATAACAAATAAAATACAAGTGGACTTTATAACGTCGGTTTCATGATTATGTATGAGGCAGGATTTCAAAAGCATAGACGATGTCGAATATTGATTTGCCTCCCCTTTTGATTAAAAAAAAAAAAAACATTTTCATCAAATTTTCCATTTTGCCTGTGGGCTACTTTACCTTCCCCGTATTGGAAGTTATTATTATTATTATTATTATTATTATTATTATTATTATTATTATTAAAAAAAGGTGTCGTTCATTGCCATCGATACTTCTAAGATAAAGATCCAGCCGTACTTTTATGCGTTTGATATCTGCTTTATTACAAGGTAACATCTATTTTTAATTTAAAGGATGCCGAGGAAGCCTAAGCGGTAAACCTTTAGCCACCAATTGCAATGCATGCCTGTATGTGAAGAATGATGCCACTGCGGAATGTCTTGAAAAATGCCCAGAAGGCTGGGTGCAGCCCGATAACAAAACCTGTATCAGAAGTGAGTTAGTTTATCCAAATGAACTAATTATTAATGGTTTTTAAATTCTTTAGCAGCTGCAGTCAGTACCCATTACCCCTACCGGCATTGAAAAAGATTTTTTGAGTACACAGATAAAGTACTCAATGGTCAGTCAGCTGTACAACTGCATCAAAT
The DNA here is from genome assembly GCA_016490735.1 of Pachyseris speciosa. Lineage (NCBI taxonomy): Eukaryota > Metazoa > Cnidaria > Anthozoa > Scleractinia > Pachyseridae > Pachyseris > Pachyseris speciosa. The sequence goes on from JAEMWC010001631.1 coordinate 28,522, forward strand.
GAAGCAATTGTCTTTACATTATTGTACAGCAGGAAACTTCAAAAGCAGTTCAATACAAACCGTACAGCTGGCCTTGAGTGTTCTTTTGCTGCAGCCCTCGCAATTCAAGCAAGGCGAACAACTCTTAAACAACGATATGATTGAACGACGTTTCTCACATCATACATACATACATACATACATACATACATACATACATACATACATACATACATACATACATACATACATACATACATACATACATATCAAGTTTTATGCAAAGGTCAGTTGAGGTTCAAATAGATGGTCAGTGTAAAAAAATTACATGGCAGAAAAAGATATCAGATGACGAGCAATATCAATTAAACGATCACTTTGTTTCTGAAAGAGGCTGACTGGGTACAAAGCACAGACCTAAAGTGCCGCTACGATCGAATTTTAACATACCGTTTTTTATTTGCGTAATTGGTAGTGCACTTCGTAGAATGCAGCATATCCGAAGAATATTGTCATACGTGAAAGAAAAACGGCATGTTTGGCTTCCAAACAATCTACGATTTTCGACGGCCATTAATCTGCCATATGCATGTTCTTGCAACCTGGTTACCAAGTTTAATGCAATATGAATCTCTGACAACATTTTCTCAAGTGACACCTTCACATACCTTACTCTCCATTAAATCTCAAGGAGGTAAAGGGATTAGTTTTTCCTTAAAACTTTTTTACGCCTAAGTAGTAAGACCCTCTACTGTGGCTGGTAACCAATCACAGAGCCGTATTTGGAACACTTGACCCTCCTATAGAAAGTGGAAAAATTTTCTGAGGGGGGAGGGGTGAGTGAACAATCGAATTGGTCACTACGGAGGGGTGGGGAGGCTGACGAAAAATTGGTCATTAGGAAGGGGTAAGGAGGGTGACAAAATTGAACCGAGAGGAAGGGAGGGGTGGGTAGATTTTTTATTTTATTTTATTTTATTAGCTTCGCCAGAGACCTGGCAGGGACACTACAACAGCTTGCGCCAATTACTGTAGGCCCGCAACTGCAAATCCCTCCCCCGCAACCACATTCTAGTAAAGATAGACCACCACACCGGGGACTACGTCCCCTACTCTTTTCGAACAGTGCGTGGGTTCTTTAACGTCCCACAGAATCAATTATGAAGAGTTGTGAGACGGGGCCTACGGTTTATCGTCCTTATCCGAAAAGACTAGAAAGTTTAACCATTTGCAGATATCATTACAAAGGCAGCACTTTCTCCTCAATTATTTAAAGACCCCGAGTGTTGGTCCGGCCTGGCTTTGAACCCGCGACCTCCCGCACGGTAGTCAGGTGCTCTACCACTGAGCTAACCGGTCGGCGGTTTAGAGCTAACCGGTCGGCGGTTTAGGAGGCCAAAAGTGGAGGGGAGAGGTTGGTAGAAAGGACAAAAAACACAGACACATTTCTGTTTTATTTTGATCAAAAGAGTTTATTTAAACAAGTCAAAGACCTATTCTGTTTACACGTTTGAAAGCTGGTTTTACGGAATACTTTCTTTGTAGCAAGTTATTTTGCTCAGCTGTTTCTCTATAGGCCAAACGTTACTATATATAAATAACATATTCTGTCCTTTGCGTCGCGGCGATATGAGCAGAACAGCAGCGGTAAAAGCCACCTCACGTAAGTCGTAAGGAATTGTCGTGGCCGAAATTGTTGGCTTAGCGGTTCTCAATGTCGATAAACGAAACTAGAATCGAAGCGAAAAATGACTTTTCGACTGACATTTGGTTTGCAAGAGGTAAAAACGCAGAGACAAATCTATCGATGAAATCGATCGAATGACAACCGCCTAGCGACGAAACCGCTCTCGTCAATTTTGCACCGTAGTACTTGCAAGTAAACATAACACCCCACGGCTGGGTTCGAGACAGACCACGCAAACCTCTAGTTTAATTATTCTCGCAATTGAGTTTGTTCTTCGTAGAGGATTTAAAGGGCCCATGATTGTCTGCAATCAAGAAGAAAACAGAAATAAAAGAAGAATGAGTTAACGCGCTGTTTTTTTTTTTTATAATGTTATAAAACGAAAAGTAAATAAAAACTCGAAGCGAATCGTTGGTCAAACCAAAAATTGAATTTATAAAATCGGAAGGAAACATAGTTTGATTCAACATCTACCGACGGTCGTTTGTCGGCGAAAACGCTCTCGCATTTGTGAAATCAAAAGTAAACAAAGCAAGAATTCAACGGTAACAGGCGCTTGTTGTAAATAAACAAAACTTGAACCACTACGAAAAGATCTTGCGAACTATCAATGAAAAATACGGTTTTGAAACGGTCATCCTCAGGAAATTTAACAATGGTAACGAATAACGAAGCGAAAGAACAACATCAAACAACAAAGTGAATAAACTTACCACGAGTAGCGCTGTCGGCGAGACAGGTTAGTCGCTCACACGCAACGGACGGCAAATTGAGAAAACATCGTGGGCGTTTCTTGTAGTTAAAGGCCATCGTTTTTGAGAGTGAGCAATGAAATAGTAAAGAAAAGATGAGTATTTGTAGTTTGACCGAGAAACGCAGACAACAAACTTAGTAAAAATGAACCAATCAGTGAACGCTTGTTGTTAACTAATGATTAAGTAATTAATTTAATGAGGTATGTCGACAATCATTAACAAAACAAAAGGTTTGTCGACATTAGTAACCAATCCAGAGAACGCTTGTTGTCAATTTATGATAAAGTAATTAATTTCATGAGATATGTCGACAGTCATTCACAAAACAAAAGGTTTGTCGACATTAGTAACCAATCCAGAGAGCGCTTGTTGACAAGTAAGAATTAAGTAATTAACTTCATGAGGTATGTCGACAGTCCTTAACAAAACAGAAGGTTTATAGACAGGGCTTGTGAAGTTTATGCCTTAGCTTCCTGCGGTTCGAAAATTGGGAACAAACCGGCTTTTTCAAATCATCAAATTTACGGCACCCGCAACGTTCTACATCGAGACAAGGAATACACACAAGGAAGGAATACACAAGATATTATTTTTTCAATTTGCCTATTCGGGATATTGATATCACAATTAAAAGCAATCTGTTAGAATATAGACAAGAATAAAATGAGTATAGCAAACTTTTCGTCAACTGTAGGGAGGAGAATGTCTTTTTAAAAAAAGCGCCACAGCGAAACATAAACGTGGGGCGAAATGATGGTTGAAAACGTATTCGGCGGAATCCGTTTTAACGTTATAGTTTAAGAAGTCGTATTCTGTTCCCATGGACATCTCGCTTCCTCGAGGTAAAGCAGGCTTTGTCGTTTGGTAATGAGAACTTAAGTGGTTTGATTCAACTCTCAATTATAAGTAAACGTGAGACAGTTTAATTTGTCTGAAACGATCAATTGAAGCGCACGACTAATGAGAAAACATGGACTTGAAAATTAAATAAAAAATAGAGCTACTTTAAATGCAGTGAATTCGTAATGGCTAAAAGTCAACCGCATGTCTTTAAAGGAATTCAAAACACATTATTGTATTAGCAATAACAAGAGTGCTTGTGCTTCGTAACCCCGTTACGAAGGTTCCCACCGTCTATTGCCCCTCAGTCTTGCCACTTACGGAGTTCCAAAAATATTTCCAAAAATATTTCAGGAAATGGATGTCAACAAGCACGATTGTATTCAATCCGCTTTCTCTTTGTTTCCATGTTCGCCGAAAAATATAAGTGTAACAAGCAAACACAACTTAAGATAGGACCCATTAACGTAGCTTGACAAATTTCATATCCGTGAAATGTGAATATGTATCAATTAGATTATGATCTCGAGATTTCTATCGCATGATAGCTGATGAGGGCGAATCCCGAATCACCTATCACTCATAGAAATCGGGAGCTAATAATATAATTGTTTTAGTATAAATATACTAGTCTTTCAAAACAAACAATTAAGTTACCTAAATCCTCCTTGCAGAAACTTTGAAAACGCGAAGGAGCGGCCGCCATTTTGTTCACAACCGCTACTATCTATCACAGAATAGATAGCGAGTAGCGTAGCCAATCAAAGAACGGCATTCGTGATAGAACGCTTGTAGATTTATACTAAAAATGAGTAGACGGCGGCACAAAGGAACCCCGACAACAAGAATAGCTCATTAGATGTTATTGTTCTCCCTCAAACCTTACATGCAATTTCAGTCATAAAACTTCACACAAGGATTCACTTGCAATAACATTTTATTGTGTTCAGCATTTGAGTGAGACGAGAATACAAACATTAACTGTAGAGAGAGGAAATGTTTTTTTTTTAAAAAGCGCCACAGCGAAACATAAAGTTGGGGCGAAATGATGGTTGAATAACTATTCTATCCATTTGTCTCTTAAATTTTACCGAAATCATTCAGTCGTATTCTGTTCCCATGGGCATCTCGCTTCGATTTTATGATTTATGACTTATAGTCTTAGCCAGAACCTGGCCGGGACACTACAACAGCTTACGCCAATTACTGTAGGCCCATAACTGCAAATACCTCCCCGATAACCACATTCAAGTAGAGGTAGACCATCACACCGGGAACTACGTCCCCTACTCTTTTCGAACAGTGCGTGGGTTCTTTAACGTCCCACAGAATCAATTATGAAGAGTTGTGAGACGGGGCCTACGATTTATCGTCCTTATCCTAGAAGACTAGAAAGTTTAACCATTTGCAGATGTCATTACAAAGGCAGCACTTTCTCTTCAATTATTTAAAGACCCCGAGTGTTGGTCCGGCCGGGGTTTGAACTCGCGACCTCCCGCACGGTAGTCTTGTGCTCTACCACTAGGCTAACCGGTCTGCTTCCTCGAGGTAAAGCAGCCTTTGTCGTTTGGTAATGAGAACTTAAGTGGTTTGATTCAACTCTCAATTATAAATAAACACAAGACAGTTTAAGTTGTTTGAAACGATCAGTTGAAGCGCGCGACTAATGATGAGTTACCCGTTTCACGACAGCCGGACAAAACATGGACTTGAAAATTAAAGGAAAAAAATACAGAGACTTAAAAAGCAAAGAATTCGAAATGAATAAAAGTCAACCGCATGTCTTTCAAGCAATTCCAAACACTTTATTTCATTAACAAGAGTTATAACAAAAGTGCCTGCGTTTCGTAAGCCCGTTACTTAGACATTGTTCGATTTAATGGGGTTCGCACTGTCCATTGCTCCTCAATCTTGCCACTAATGGAGTTCTGGCCTTGTAGGACCCTTTAAAACTTTTGCGGGCGGAGTCTGGCGGTGTTTCCATCATCCATAAATGCACGGCTGGTTCCTGGGGTGAAGGTGGCGTTTCAGTGCTCACGGGAATTTTTGACCGCGTTGTAGTGACCGGTGTGGCAGGTAGTTTTCTCGATGGTGGTTTTGTAGGCTTTGCCTGGGATGTCATCGTCGGCTGTGTTACCTTTGAAGTTGTCTCTGTTGTGGTTGGCGTTGGCGTTGGTAATACCACTGTAGGTTTTACAATAGCTTCGCTCTTCGTTTGTCTTGACAGCCGTTGATAACGTTGCAAAAGTTGATCCAATAAAGTCACTTTTTGGTCTTCTGGTCCATGATACTTTTCATGTCTCGATCTAAACGTGTTAGCGTCGTGAGTTGTGGAGGAGCCGTTTAACGGTGTTCCGTTTCGATACTTTGCAATAAATTTTCCGGAACCAGCAGCATCTTTTGTGCGTATTTCATTTTAACACTTTACCCAATAAATCCACGGCCAATGGTGCAATCAAAGCGGCGAGAGCTGGTAAGAAACCTTGCTGATTGAGTACTTCTTTTTTCTTCTTGATACTAGGTTTCTTACGCGGCAAATAGAGGAGGTTTGTCTTGTGCGGCTTCAACCGTTTAAATGATGATCTCAGTACAACAATGTTCCCCTTAATTAGGTTTAAAGCAATCTCGCCAATCGCTTCTATTTATCCTCTGTCAGCGTGAGATCATCAGTTGTTTTCGTTGTTTGCCATTGCTTTTAAAACAAGTACAAATAAAGGGTAAATGCTGATCGACTTTTGAACCTTTGGAGAGCTGTCGTTTCTGCATCGTAGTCCTTCGAGAACGGAAAACCAATATACACCCTTTTGATTTGTTTGTCTTGCCGTGCGATGTGACGAATGGGAAGTCATTGTGTTAACTGCAGTCCACTGGCAATGGTTTATTCGTTTTTTTTTTTTCGTTTTATATTGTTGAGGTAATTACGGGATACGTTTGTGACAGAGGCAGTATGTTGCTACGTAATCGTAGAGTAACTGGTGTTCGCGGATGCAAAAGCATAGGGTTGCAAAGTGGCATCTTGAAAACTTTCCCATACGTAAGGAACGTGTCATGCGAAGGCTTGTCGTGCCAGTGTGCGCAAGCCCAGTGTATCGCGAGGGTTATTAAACGCCATAATGCAGTGGGCATTGAGAGATGCACTACGGGAAAGCTTTCCAGGTGGAAAGAGGTTTTGTGTCAAATAAATGCAGATGACTTCGCAATGATGAGACACTTTTGTAAACAAATCCAGGATCCGTTCATCATCGCTACAGTTCCTCATCAGGCCATCTAACACGATGATTCCTGGGAGGCAGTGTAATGGAAATAAAGTGGAAATATCTTCAGGAATACCCTCCACCAATGTCACGTTGGTTTGCCATATCCCTGTAAGAATCCTGCCATTGTCCATAGCAATACACGATCTTGCGAATGGGGCGCGTCGAAGTAGTTGACGCGTAACGGTTGTTTTTCCACACTGACTCGGGCCGGCTATGATGATACTGCGCGGGCACTCGACTTGAGACATGTTGTCGCATGGAAACTCAATTGGATTTCTGAAGACTCGAAAGGCCCCTTATCGTTTAAATAGACATCAACCACACGTATACATAACTTTTCTTCAACATTTTGTTTATTGATTGGTTCCGGCAACACTGAAAAGACTTACAACATTGCTGTACACTTTGAAGAAACGATTCATTTTGACATTGGTCATCGAATGAAAATAAGTGTGTACACTCTGTGCAACTTGTGCATCGTTCCACTGTGAATCATACCACTTAAATCTAGATTGAATGGTGTTCATGTCGATATTTCGTGCACGATAAAGTAAATAAAACAAGCAATAGTCTCCACAAACATCTGAGTCTAGTCCCTGCCGCGGTTTGTCGTTGTAGTACGTAGCTTGTCGTAGAATGTAGGTATCCATGTCTCAGGAGGAAATCCATAACTATCAAAGAATTCACTTTCGTGTGGTGCTTCAAAGTACATGACCACCCAGTGTGTTTCGGGCTGATCGTGAGGGTCCGTATTTGCAATGACACCGGCGGGATAGGTGTTGATGACAGGTAATTTGTCACTTGGGAACACGCCTTGAATCAGTGGAGCTAATACGGGGTCACAAAGACAAGCTTGCCATTGTTCTTGGGTAGTATGCATTACGTTTGAATTAAGATCCTTGCGACAAATCGTAGACCACGCACCTATTCCGATCAATTTCCAACTGATTCTTTAATTCCGCGTACACGATAAAATTTAGCACTGCAGCAGTTTGAGTACTAAATTTCAGGTACAGGTAGACGTTGCCCGTTCCATGGGGTATCAAGTGATCGGGATGTCCACTTCCTGCTGGCGTCAAATCAAAACGGAACGAGCCGTATCCGTTCTCCCAATCCTCTGTCAATGTCGAGACCGTGACCGCAATTCATGTCTCCTCTTCCTGAGAACAGGGTGTTGTAGCCATCGATCTTTTTCCCATCTCTTAGGTCCAGAGCAGAGTAGGGCGTTTCTTCTCCGTTGACAGTCAGGCGAATGTCTTCCAGGCCAAACAACTCAAAGTTGAAAGGATTTCTTCCCAGACTACCGTTACAGGCATCGTTTAGCACCATTCCAAAAATGATGCATTTGGGAATCACCCCATGGAATAGATCTGTCTCTGTATGATTTAACACCCCTTGAGGAATGATTTTGGCATGCGTTGGGGTCCTGGTTAACGTATAGATGGCTGGTAGGGCGGTGCTTTCCTCTTTGCCTTGCATGATCTCTTTATGTTCTAGTTTCGTACTGTCAGCTATACGCACCGTGCGTACGCGGACGGTACTTGACACAATCTGCAGTTTACAGTTGTTGGGAGTCTCACTCCCCATGAGCACAAAGGCGTCACTGTTCAGGTCTACCTTGACTTTGATTTCCAAACTATCCAGGAGTAACTTGCCAATATTAAACACGTCACAAAGGGGTACTCCAACCAGCCCCACTTCTCCTCCATTGTTGGTAAATGTTGCTCTTTTCACCAAACCCTCATTACTGTCTGTTGTATTGTCCACTTCATCCATGTGACCTGCGGTGTCTTTGTAGTACAGAGCTTTCGTAAGGTACGACTTCTTGACCTGTTCCGTAAAGTTTAAAAACGTCTTGATGTAAGCATTGTAAGCTTGAGCAGACTGTTCTGTCACTAGCGTTTCGTTGATCTTGATGGTAAACTGTTTCATGATGGAATGGAGGGTATTATTGATAAGAGTGTACTTTTTTCCGTCACCCGTGGGCGATCCATGTTGTTTGGTAATTTTTACCACCAGTCAATGTCAATGTAGTCCGCTAAGGGCTTGATCACAAACTCTATGGGATTGGTTCCCGCTTGAACTCGTCCATAATCCACCCGACATACTTGGATAGGATATCGATACAAGTCAGCAAATACTTGTACCCGTTATTCCAACGACTCAGACTTTGCATGTTCACTAAATCCGCCTGCCACTGAGAATCAATATCAAACAGCCACAAATCTCTTACGACGAAAGTGTTTTCGTACCGGTTTGTGTAGAGTGTAACGGGTTGTCCTTGAAGCCAACTGAGTACTTGAGAGCGTTTTAATCCATACCGACGTGCTGCAAGATACAATTTGTCGACTCCCCCTAAAGCCGAAGGACGACCCACATCATAATACAGTTTCCCTGAGAGTCGGTTCATCTGATTGTCGGTCATCTTCTTCTTCGACGTTTTTGTCTTCGCGGTTGTCCGTTGCATCTTCCAATTCGATGTGAACTTCACTACCGCAACATGTAACCAAACATCGCATTCTTTGACATATGCCACTTAAGGAAACGATAGGCGTTGAACTTCAAAATAGACGACTTGCAGTACTGCCCATAGCCGTAAACAAATGACTACAAAATGCCCGTCCACCGCCTTTTTATAATCTGCCAAAACATCTACCAGACAGAAGGATAAGGCGTAGGATATCCGACTCACAAAAGGTTCGATGAAATTTATACTGTTCTGTAAACCTTGTGTTGCAATGGTCTATGTTATAGTAAATACTCATTAAACGACCCGAGTTCATGGGTTCTAGCTCATTCAAAGAAATGATCAACTTTCACAAGGCAAGCTGGGATGCAATGTGTATCGTGAAAAACAAAGTCGAGCGCAAGTGCGAACCAAGAGAAAGTAAATTCTATCCATGTTCACACAATAACTGGAAATGACTAGTTGCCTCGTTTATTTTATAGTCATCAGCCCTAGGACAGGTCCCTTACGTTTCTTCGTTTACGAGAAAGGTGAATTTTTCGATCTTGTTTAAAAAAATGAGGGCTACTTTTTTGGACCATGTTAAATGCGGGGGCGACTTTATTCCACCATGTTTAAACATGTGGGCGACTTTTTTGGACCTAGTTAAACCAGCAGGGCGCCTTTTTTACCTTGTTAACACATCAGGGTGACTTCTTTTTCTATTCATCGCGCCCAGCAAAGTATTTTTGTACGCCAGTTGGATCAGGTGCGAAAAGTTCGGTTGATGTGAAAGCCTGACAAGTGCTTTGTTTCGACAAACGGAACATTTTCTCATTAGTCGTGCGCTTCAATTGATCGTTTCAGACAAATTAAACTGTCTCACGTTTACTTATAATTGAGAGTTGAATCAAACCACTTAAGTTCTCATTACCAAACGACAAAGCCTGCTTTACCTCGAGGAAGCGAGATGTCCATGGGAACAGAATACGACTTCTTAAACTATAACGTTAAAACGGATTCCGCCGAATACGTTTTCAACCATCATTTCGCCCCACGTTTATGTTTCGCTGTGGCGCTTTTTTTAAAAAGACATTCTCCTCCCTACAGTTGACGAAAAGTTTGCTATACTCATTTTATTCTTGTTTATATTCTAACAGATTGCTTTTAATTGTGATATCAATATCCTGGTTAGGCAAATTGAAAAAATAATATCTTGTGTATTCCTTCCTTGTGTGTATTCCTTGTCTCGATGTAGAACGTTGCGGGTGCCGTAAATTTGATGATTTGAAAAAGCCGGTTTGTTCCCAATTTTCGAACCGCAGGAAGCTAAGGCATAAACTTCACAAGCCCTGTCTATAAACCTTTTGTTTTGTTAAGGACTGTCGACATACCTCATGAAGTTAATTACTTAATTCTTACTTGTCAACAAGCGCTCTCTGGATTGGTTACTAATGTCGACAAACCTTTTGTTTTGTGAATGACTGTCGACATATCTCATGAAATTAATTACTTTATCATAAATTGACAACAAGCGTTCTCTGGATTGGTTACTAATGTCGACAAACCTTTTGTTTTGTGAATGACTGTCGACATACCTCATGAAATTAATTACTTAATCATTAGTTAACAACAAGCGTTCACTGATTGGTTCATTTTTATTAAGTTTGTTGTCTACGTTTTTCGGTCAAACTGCAAATACTCATCTTTTCTTTACTATTTCATTGCTCACTCTCAAAAGTGTGTCTGGTAGTTGATTGCAAAAACGTCTGTTAATTGCATTTAAACGATGGCCTTTAACTACAAAAAACGCCCACGATGTTTTCTCAATTTGCCGTCCGTTGCGTGTGAGCGACTAAACTGTCTCGCCGACAGCGCTACTCGTGGTAAGTTTATTCACTTTGTTGTTTGATGTTGTTCTTTCGTTTCGTTATTCGTTGATATTGTTAAATTTCCTGAGGATTACCGTTTCAAAACCGTATTTTTCATTGATAGTTCGCAAGATCTTTTCGTAGTGATTCAAGTTTTGTTTATTTACAACAAGCGCCTGTAACCGTTGAATTCTTGCTTTGTTTACTTTTGATTTCACAAATGCGAGACCATTTTCGCCGAGAAACGACCGTCGGTAGATATTGAATCAAAACTATGTTTCCTTCTGATTTTATAAATTCAATTTGTGGTTTGACCAACGATTCGCTTCGAGTTTTTATTTACTTTTCGTTTCAACATTACACACACACACACACACACACACACACACACACACACACACACACACACACACACACACACACACACACACACACACACACACACACACACACACACACACGTGGTGCGTCTGGAACCCAGCCGTAGGGTGTTATATTTACTTGCAAGTACTACGGTGCAAAATTGACGAGAACGGTTTCGTCGCTAGGCGGTTGTTATTCGATCGATTTCATCGATAGATTTGTCTCTGTGTTTTTACCTCTTGCGAACCAAATGTCAGTCGAAAAGTCATTTTTCGCTTCGATTCTAGTTTCGTTTATCGACATTGAGCACCGCTAAGCCAACAATTTCGGTCACGACAATTCCTTACGACTTACGTGAGGTGTCTTTTACCGCTGCTGTTCTTCTCGTATCAGCGGGCTCATATCGCCGCGACGCAAAGGACAAAATATGTTATTTATATATAGTAACGTTTGGCTTATAGAGAAACAGCTGAGGAAAATAACTTGCTACAAAGAAAGTATTCCGTAAAACCAGCTTTCAAACGTGTAAACAGAATAGGTCTTTGACTTGTTTAAATAAAGCAAAAATGTGTCTGTTTTTTTTCCTTTCTACCCACCCCTCCCTTCCATTTTTGTCATCCTATCTACCCACCCCTCCCTTCCTCTCGGTTCAAATTTGTCAACCTCCTGACCCCTTCCTAATGACCAATTTTTCGTCAGCCTCCCCATCCCTCCGTAGTGACCAATTCGATTGTTCACTCACACCTCCCCCCTCAGAAAAGTTTTGCCACTTTCTATAGGAGGGTCACGTGTTCCAAATACGGCTCTGTGATTGGTTACCAGCCACAGTAGATGGTCTTACTTCTCGCCTACTTTAACAGTTGGTTGAAGTCGTCGTAAGCTGCAAGACTTCAACAACATAGCTCGAATCGAGGCGCAGAAATCGATGGCAACAATGTCATAAAGAAATGAGCTTCCTGTTCGTTCGTATGCAAAGGAAGAAAATATGTCTCCTTAAAAACCCAAACGTCCTTCGAGTTGTGCCCAGCGCATTTCCATGCGAGCTGCTTTAGATGATTCTTTAATCTAAGTTAGTACGAGCAGATCAAACCTGGTTCTTTATCTTCCTTTTTCTTCAGACTCGCAAACTGTGGTCAATTGAAAGCGCTTGGTTTGTATGAATCATTACTCGGGCTTCCCGTGGAAGGCCAGAGGCTAAAAATGTCGTTCGTTCTTCTTTCCCGTCGTCTTGTTTCATACGCAAAGCTCACTTCTAGAATTCCGTGCAAGGGCTAACGAAACATAACACAACAACCGCGAATGCAGCCATGTTGGATTATGTTGAAATATTGTGCACTTTCTCCAAAATGTTTGAGCGCGTCTGGGAATCTACCTTACAAGAAATTACACGTTTGGATGTGAATTTTTACCGTGATTTGTCTTTAATTGACCGATTCGCTGTATTCGATGCAGCTAGCAAGATTTGCGAAAAACGTGCTCAGTTCGGGTCAATAAATTCTGCTTCAAAGTGACTTGCAGCCCGTTTGCAAAATTTACTGGAAGCAAAAATTGAACGCATTTGCTTTTCAGGCATAAACACAGGTTCATCTGAATATATTTTTATTTAGTTTCGAAAGCTTATTATCTGCTTTCCTGCGTTTCGTACGTCACGGAATTCCGTAATTATTCGACCTGCTTAAAGAAACTGAAATCCTCGAAGCGCATATCAATTTCCCCCATTTCACAACAGATGTCTGTATATGGTCAACGTGATATCGATGCGATAGTGAAAATATTATATGGACAGGAATTTTGACCTCTTTATGCTAACTTTATCAAAATATTGCAACGGTGTAGGTGAATCAGTGAAGTAACAAATTGTAATTTCCGATTGCCTCTTGGAAGGCCGAGTGAAGGCCAATATGGCCACTAGTCTCATATCAACACAAACCTGATAGGGACGACAGGCGGAAAGTCTATCCAACTTCTCAGCCTTTGACACGAATAATACTTTTCTCTTGGTTTGAACAATATCAGAATTTCTCTATGCAACTTCCCTTACAGCTACCTCTTAAGGCATTTTGGAACGAATATTCATATAAGACAAAAATCCAAACAAGACGAAGCAATTGTTGTGTTCAAGAAGAAGAAACCACCTTAATGTTTTTTAGTGTTGCTTACCCAAATCATTATATATTTTTAAAATCTAGTTGAGACTGTAATTTTCATAAATAATATACGACCCCTCAAGCATATATTTTGCTTTAACTACTGATCGTGTTTAAATAAAGAATTTTACTTACTTACAAGCGATTGGCAGCGAGTAGCTTTTCTTCTGTTAGAATCGAAAGAAAAGTAAGCATAAAAATGCCCTCAGTTTCGACCAAAAAGAATTCAGTAATTTTGCCCTCCATGTTCCTCTACGTTATAAAGCCGGACTAAGGTGTTTTGATTAAAAATGTTCAACAAGAGAGAGATAAAAAAGGCTCGCTCAGACCGGCCGAGAATGTTTACAGCCGGTAATATATATTTTCAGCACCTTTACATTGGGTTGTAATCACAGAAAACTAGGATACTAAATTATTTAAACTAATTAAGAGGAACTGTTTTAAAAAGCGATTAAATTAAAGAACCAATTTCAAAACACACAAAAAAGCCCGGGTTCAAAAATACCAAAGAACTATGTCACCTTTACCCTGCGCCTCGCGCGGTGGCATAAATAATAAATAGGCTTATTTAGTATCGCTTCGTCCTGCATTCAAGAATTATTAACTAGATTTTCTCGAAAACACTTACAAAAATGAAGCCAAAAATGAGCGATAAAATTTAAAAGTAAGCAAAATTATGAGAAATTAATGATATGAAAACAATGCAAGGCAATACAAACCGTCCGATCCTTAAACACTTGGGAGAATCACATAACTCTGATTTAACCTGATTTCACTGTTCGCTAAAATTATTTTTCAGACCGTTGGAATGTAAAACAAAGTAAAAGTACCGACTAATTTATTATTTAATTCGAGTCACAAATACGGAGCCTTTTAACAAAGTTAGGCCTCCTTTATATGCAGGGAGAAAGATCCTAGCACAAGAAAGATCCTAGAGGGCGGATCATCCTAGCGCCATATGTTTTCTGTATTCAGTGTACATGCAAAGGTTTGTTATTTGGCCCTAGCGCTAGGATCTTCCTAGCCCTAGGATCATCAAAGCTGAGACCTAGGAAGATCCTAGCGCCATGTATACTGCTTTTTCTAGGAAGATCTTAGTACTAGGGACAAAAACAACAAACCAAACAAACACTTTGGTGGCGGCCGGACGGTCAGCGGCTAAAGGAAGTCAATTACGTCGAAATTTCCGACCGAAATTTCTGCATGTAAACCAAACGAAAAATTAGTTCGCCCTCTAGGATCTTCCTTGAGCTAGAATCTTCCTGTCTCCATGTAAACAGCCCCTTAGGAATGCTTCGAACTTATTAGCTTGATTTGTGGAGAATCTGAGAACTCGTAGAAAAACAGTGATGATCAGCGGAATGCACCAATCCAGCTGAACATTAAATAGCCTGCGTGCAGACGTCACCTATTTCCTTTGTTGCACGCGGAAAAGGGACGTCTGCGAAACAGCGTCGATAATCTTGTTCCAGTATCCTGCTGTTTTCCCAGGATCTTGGGAAAGAACTGTGATTGGTAGCCAGATAGTCGTCATTGTTCAAGCGATTCTGATTGGTTTTTATCTAAAACAGATCTCATAATGTATGCATGCATTATACCGCCTAAATTTAGAAGGCAAAACATACAGTGTTTACTATGTTTTTCAGCCATCGAAAAGTTGGGTAACGGAAATCTTTTGCAAGGCCACTGAGCATTTAATGTTTAAGACGAAATTCTTTCTCTTCAGTACAGTGGCATCCAACATCAGCGTGCGGGTAGCTTGTATATGTAAACAGTATCTCAAGAAACTACAAAAGCGACGAGGAGATTTTCGAAGATTACCGTCACAAATCTTTTAAAGCAGTAGATCGGCTTCTCCTGAGAAACGAATTCTCTTAGACGAATTGGTTTCTTCTTCGCCGAGCGATCATGGCTCCCTGCTAACGCTATCTTCACTGAACACTCATCAAGGTCTTCCCCACGCCGCATTCTACACGTGTAATTCCCAATTCTCCTGTTAGGCATGCAATCAATGAGCGAGTAGATGAAGAGTATGAAAATGAACCAAAGACTGTGGTGAAAGTCAAGGTTCAGTGGCCGAGTAAGACTAAAGTGAACCCGCTGACTGAAGAGCTGGAAAGCTTGGCGAAAATGTTTTGTCGGGTTCATACTGCCAGATAGCTACAGCGGCGGATAATGTTTCATTATTTATGCGAAATTTGAACCCAAGCAGCGAGATACTGGAACACGATTAGCGACGCTGTTTCGCAGACGTCCCTTTTCCGCGTGCAACAAAGGAAATAGGTGACGTCTGCACGCAGGCTAAATATTAAACAAAAACAGAAAATCTGATTTGTCTCACGATCGTTTTCAGTCCGTTGCCTTCTCTTCTGACAAATATTAAATACCCATCAACCGCTTAAGTGGACGATTTCTCTCGCACAACAACTAATCTGAGCAGCTTCTTCCTTGGTGAAACTGGCTAAACGCAATCGCTGTGTGAGAGCTGAATCGGTCGTTTCTGTCGTGTTGTGACGATCCACTGAAGCTTTCTGAATGGCTTTCCAAGCTTATGTCTCTTACTGATCACTGGATGATAAACTAGTAACCGCTTTCCTACTAGAAATTTGTAATGAGACTGTGTCACAAATTCTCTCTGCCGGGAAGCGAGTTGAATAAATGACGTCACGGCAAAATGACCGCTTAGCGAATCACCGCATTCATCGCAGGCTCTCTGGTAATGAAAGCTCGATATTTTAACTTTTCAAAAAGTGTTATTTTCATTGTAGAAGCACTTCATTTAAGTTATCTCACGGAAAATTAGATAGTCTAAAGAAAAACTCTCGTAAGGCTATAAGTGAGATATAGTGACTGTTTTTTTTTTTTTAAAGAAACCTATCAATTTAAATTCGAAGCAAAAAGACACAAATTCTGAAAAAAAAAAAAAAAACATTGCCATCAAAGTCTTGTCCCACACCGGAAACCTCAGGTCACAGCTATGATCAAATGCCGTAGCAACTGTTTTTCGATAAATGACTTCAAAGAGGTATGTTTTCATATGAATGAACACAGGGATGATTCGCTGACGGAAATCGTCTACAATCGTTTACGCTAAAATTGAAAGTAGGATTAATGTTTATTTAGAATATCGAAAT
>JAEMWC010001631.1:50000-55000 GCA_016490735.1 Pachyseris speciosa
AACAGACCTGTATTAAAGTCCATATGAAACGAGATTGAGTAGAAACACATTGTTATATATATATATATATATATATATATATATATATATATATATATATATATATATAGTACAGTAAGGTAGGGAGGGGATATATTACTTAGGATCACCAGCCTATTCCCCTTTGGATGGCGATTCATTAGGGATTTCTGAGAAATACAAACAGACAAGGTTAATTTGGGAACAGAAATCAACAACTAAGTAATTAAGTGAAAATGTGGCTCAGCCAGGAATCGAACCTGGGTCTCCAGATTACCGGTCGGATGCCTTAACCACTAGGCAACTGAACCAACCACACTGGGTTGACACATATTTACTGTACAACACATACACAGTGTGGCCTTATTTTTATGGTAAGGTCCTAGGAGACAATTCCTGGCGACCTGGAGACCCAGGTTCGATTCCTGGCTGAGCCACATTTTCACTTAATTACTTAGTCGTTGATTTCTGTTCCCAAATTAACCTTGTAACAAATAAAAAAGCCTTAACCGTGCTTTGTTCTGTTATAAGGCACGCAAGGAAGTGACGAAAGCACGAAAGAAGTAGAAAGAAGCGCTAGCCGCAGGCGAGTGCTTCTAACTACTTCTTGAGTGCTCTCGTCACGGTTAACTCATTCACGACCGGCTCTGCAATTTTGGGTTACTGAAGACCCGTGCTTTGAAAACCTATAACTTTTCCAAATCCCGAACTATGTTTGAAATAAGCGATTATTATTGCCAAATACTGAGTTTCTGAGACTTTATCACCCCGTAAACCTACTGAAAGTCCCGATTTTCCTTGAATATGACTGTTTATTCTGTTGCAAAACCAAAAAACGCTCCAGAACAGCACCAAATATAAGCAACTTTGTTTTAAAGTTTTGAAGACAAAAAACCCTCTTTAAGCTAAAAGTCCACATTGGCAGTAAACTTCGACTCAACTTCTTGCAATCTGTTCCAATTTGCCTGCTCACTTCCTTAACCCGACCTGGGTAACGCTACTTGATTTCAGTTGCTCTCACTGGTCTGACATGTTCGCTTTATGACCCAAAGGAATTCTGGAATATCCTTGGATAACTGCCGCGTGTTAGTCCGCCAATTTCCATTTCAGATATTTTTTATAAGTGTCAAGCCACCCGGTCCTGCTGGCAAAATATTGCAGCGATTGCATTATTTACAGGTCAAAACTCGTCAAAATTGCCATGCGAGGTCCCAGAATCTACTCACAGATCGGCTAGGAACACAGCTTCACTTCGTGAATCACCATGACTCGATCGAAACCTTTCGGCGGCTCACTTGGTGTGAAATTGCTTCTCACCTCTGTGTTCTTCCAAAGGATTGCCTCTACCCACCAACCCAGCTTTATGAGGCAAGGCAAGGGGCTTCTGAGGTGGAAAATGGCTCGAAAAACACACTTATAAATCAAATAAGTAACGAATTGTAGCTGCACTGATCGTTTAGAAATAAACGACAGCTAGCGTGACAAGCGTGACATGAAAGATGGAGCCTTCGATGTTGTGGACCAGCGAAATCTACGTGGTAACCCCTTATATGGAATAACCAGACCGACTTGACCTCAGACCCTCGAAAATTACAGAAAAACATGTACAAAATGGCGGACGGAAATGAGTTAAGGATTTTTTATTTGTTTTATAATAAAGAATTTCTTAATTTCCTCACGCATTCGGCTAAAATTTTCGGAAAACTTTAGTTTCCAAATCCTACGAGTGGCGTCAGCCGTGCATTTGTACTCTCATAAGGCACGCCAAAACAGACCAATCACAATCCTTGTTAGAATGGCTCAATACCTTTCATTGGTTAAACACGACCAAAGCTGTCAAAATGTCAAACCATCAAAGTTCAGAAACCATCAAAGTGCAAGTTGTTTTTTAGTCTAAAATCGCGATCAAAAAGCAATTGTTCCGAGAAATTCGGAGAAATTTTGGCTCATGCATTCGCTAAAAAAGGCGTAATGATCAAGAGCTAGTTTTAAAAGACACTAAGGAGGGTGAATTTTCGAGTGAAAAAAAAATGCAAAAGATTTTATTCTTGAAAAGCTTAAAACTTGGATCGCTTTAATGGCGCCCGGCGTAGCGGGATTGTGTGGTTGAAAACAAAATGATGATTCCACGGCATCTTGCAGTTCACCAAAAAGGGTCACAGAACAGGTTACCCTTAATGGAAGGAACGAGTAGCTCAAACTTGGAGAACGAAGTTCTTTCTTTGGACAGTCCGTTTGCTATGTTTACCGATGGGTGTTTTTAAGCGGATGTGTTTTTTCAAGTGATGGAAACCTCTACAACGACAGGTGAATTAAATAAATTTCAGCTTTGAACATTTGGTTTAATTGTTGTTACTTTTTTTCCGGACTGAAACTCGTATTTATCTCTCGACTGGATGTCAATTGTAATCGTCTACACTCGTTTTGGACGCAAATTAAGAAGTAAGCTTAAGCTTAGTTGGACTGTTTTTTCGTCTGCTTTGCGAGCGGAGTGATTTTACTCCGCTTGGCTGACAGGTTTTCGACGTGTCTCAGCAATGTTGAGACAATTTTACCCCTATGTTATTAACACGTAACTGGAATTAGTCCTCGAAAACCACTTGTGTTTTCACAAGTTGCTGAAATTGCCCTCGTCGCTGCGCTCGGACAACTTCAGCAACTTCTGAAAACGCGCTTGACATTAAGCTTAATCCTTAAGTTTTAATGCTTTTGTTTGTGGTGTTACTCGCAGAAACAACTTCCAATCCATTGAGGCTAACCGCTCGTTTTCATAGACATTTTGTAGGTCGTACAAGAAGTCTGAGCGTAAATAAAAACCGAGAGAAAAATTCAGATTTTCATTTGGGCCTATGGCGTGACACCGTACTGCTCGTGCATCTGTACTCTCATAAGGCACGCTGTTTTAACCAATTGGAGCGCGCGTTATATCGAAACCTTTATTATAAATAAATAAATATATATATATATATATATATATATTTTTTTATTTATTTATATAGATTTAAACCAATATTTCAGGAGGCACAGCCTTCCTTCATCAGGGTGTTACATACTATAATATGTAACATGTAACACCCTGATGAAGGAAGGCTGTGCCTCCCGAAATATTGGTTTAAATATATAGATTTAGCCAAGCCTAAAGGCGGAGCTCCACGATTATAATTTTTTACTGGTATTGAGCAGCACCGCACGGCTTTCCTTGCGCCAAGATTATATGATTAGAGCAGTCAACAAGAATTGACTTCGGTTCAAAAACCTCAAAACATTACAAGAAAACAATACAGTCGACGCGTGTGTTTGTTCGAAAACAAATTTAGCAATCTAAGAATGATCAAATATTTTCATCCAACATCGTTGGAAGAGCATGTTTGAGGGTTTAGCCACCTCTCACCATATTGCATTAAATGGCTTTCCATGTTTGATCTAGGTGAAACGTGTTCATCCAAAATTTCGCGTTACGAACAAATCGTACAAACGGTGAAAAGCAACCAAATAAACCACATAGCGTCGAAAATTTCAGTGGTAATACGCAAAAATCATTTTTTGGACTTGCTTTGTCCGCAGTTTGGTCAAATATTGTTATGCGTTTAGCCACTAAACGTTATGTGTGACAAACATGATGTTGAATGAAATGTTTGATCTTTTAGCCGAGGCTTAACAAACATATTTCGTAGTACGTTGAGCTTAGACATAAGCTTAAATGTTGTAGATAAGAGAAAAAGGAAAACAATCCTCATAGTTTGGATAGGTAATTGCATGGGTCCGAGTAAAATTAAGGACTAATATCACTCGTGTTTTCAGAAATTTGCTGAAATTGCCCTCGTCGCGCAAAAAGATAAGACATACGAGTACTAATTGCGATTACGTGTTAAAAACATAAGGGCAAACGTTTCTTTCAGTTCTTAACACTGTAGAAATACAGTAGCTGGAGTTTTCAAAACAGGGCTCCTGGAGTCGATACTAACTCCTATTAGATGTCTCTCGCTTTTTTTTTTGTTTTTTTGTTTTTGTTTTTTGGACGTGGGGGAAGAAACTGTCCCTGACTTCAACTTTGCATTAAGGTCTTATTCCCGCTCCCCTCCCCTCCCCTCCAGTTTTATTTGTCAGTTAGTTTCCACTCTCTCTCAAAGAAAGAAACGTGCATTTGAAGTCTTCGCGCGGTCAGTTAGCTCGCAATGACGTCGTTAGAGTTTGATTTTCCGTTGGCCTCCTAGAGCAGAGTATTCCTTAGGACACCATTAAGTCCAGTGAGGGGAAAGTCTTGCGAGGTGCAGTGTCTGCCTCGTCTAATATCCTGCTGTGCAGTTATTTGCTAAACGAGTACTTTGTTTACCCGGGCGGTACTGCTGGAAAAAATGCAGGGATATTGAGAGCTCTGCTTTGAGAGGTAACAAGTCTTTAGCCTCAGAAAGTAGGTGTCCGTGATCATTTCAAGGCTCAGGGAGAGAAACTGGTGTAGAATTTGGAGCATGCTAAAGACTTAGTACAAATGCTGTGGCTAGATTGTCGTCAACAGCTCCTCGCTAACACGGACAGTAAACATCCGGGACCTCAAAGGCATGGCTGGGAATTTGTCTGCAAAAAGCATAAGTTTGAACATTTTTTTGACTAGTTTCCGCCCTCGCAACTTCATCGATCTTAAGCTAGTGATTTGATAGTCTGAAAGTGTCATAATGAATGGTTTCCGGTGTCAGAAGTGATCACAAAATCGAGCGATAATTTACACAAATAAAATTCGACAATAATTAGCTGTGATTCTTCGTAGCAATCACGAACGCTCGGTTGAAAACGCTGCTATACTTCGCCTAAATCGATGCCGCTAATTCCAAAGCTAACTTTGCCGTCAGAAAGAGCGTATTGTAGAGAGATTTGGCCGACTAACGCACCAAAATTCTCATGTCAGAGGTCACGTCAATTTCATGTCTAATTGCAATACAAATAACATGTATTCTTTGTCTTCCCTTTGACAGAGACTGTAGGCT
>JAEMWC010001631.1:57500-107500 GCA_016490735.1 Pachyseris speciosa
CGAGCTTAAAATTAATCACAAAATCTCTTCCAGTAACTCTACTTTTGAAACAAATGCCCTCATCCAAGAAATCACAAATCCTGCATCGTCTATCCCCACATCTACCACAACCCTTAACAGTAACTGGTGTCTTAAGTTCGGAATGTACCAGAATGTCCTTAAGGCATTTAGGCCGCCGGAAAGCCACCATGGGCACCTGTTCTAAGGCCAGCTGGCAACGCCTAGAAGATTGCAAAACAGGATGAAGCCTGTGTAATATTTTAGAAATACAAGGGAGTGCCGGATGAAATGTGACCACAAAAGGAATACGTTTATTACAAGGAAGCTGCTTATCCCTAAGGGTTTGTTCCCTGGGAATCCTACGCGCTCGATCTATTTGCCCCTCCACATGCTCCCTGTTATAACCCCTTTTAACCAAGTAACTGCACAATTCCTCAGCCCGTTTATCAAACAAAGCATCTGTGGAACATATACGTCTTATTCTAAGGGCCTGACCATAAGAGATACCTTTCTTACATGAATTAGGGTGACAAGAGGAATGAAACAAATATTGGTGTTTGTCCGTAGGCTTACGATATAAATCTGTGGAAATTACCCCCTCGTTTAACAAAACACTAACATCTAAAAAGTTGACTTGCTCAGACGACCAGCTAAAAGTGAATTTAATAGTATTATGAAACGAGTTCATAAGCCCCATAAACTCTTTGAGTCTCTCCTCTCCCTCCGTCCAAATAAAAAAGATGTCATCTGTAAATCTACGCCAGAAAAGCGGTGTTATTGGTGCTTGTTCAAATAGGTCCGATTCTAGTTTACCCATAAAGATATTGGCATAAGACGGCGCCATTTTTGTCCCTATTGCTGTCCCCAGGACCTGTAGGAAATGTCTACCATTAAAAGTAAGGTTGTTGTTAGTGAGCACCAACCTAGCCAAATCCACTAAAACATCAGGAGGGACAGTAGTGTGGATGGATCTAGTCAAAGCTTCCCCCAAAGCCTTTAACCCCTCCTCATGGGGAATGTGAGGATATAGGCCGACTACATCGGCTGTAACCAATATAGCCCCCTCCGGCAACCTCCCCAAGTCATTAAGCACCTGTAAAACATGTTTAGTGTCCCTAATGTAGGATGGTATTTCAGGAACCAAATGTTTAATATGAAAATCCACAAATTCCGAGACCCTCTCCGTGCACGTCCCACACCCCGAGATAACCGGCCTCCCCGGGCAACCCTTCTTATGTATTTTAGGTAATAAATAAAACCGACCCGCCCTAGGCTTGCTGTTTATCAAAAGATATTCAAGCGTCTTGTCATCAATGTAACCATCATCAAAAACCTTCTGAATTCTATCATTAACCAGTTCAGAAATCCGTTGAGTAAGATCAACAGGAGTCTCTCTGTAAACATTACGGTCCCTTAGTTGTCTAAAAGCCTCAGTAATATCTTTATCTTTATCCATTACTACAACCCCAGACCCTTTGTCTGCCTCTTTGATAATAATGCCATCATACGATTTAAGATTTCTTAGCGCATCGCGCTCAGTCTCTGACAAATTGCTGTAAATACCTCTCTCATTAATAATGGATGATAATATCTCTTGCTCTACCGCCTGAGCATATGCTTCAAAGGCCAACTCCCTTCCCCGTTCTGGGCACCACACAGATTTATTCCTAAAGGCGGGAAAACTCGAAAAGTCCCCCCCGACATTATCCCATCATAGAAGTACTCCTTAAGTCTTATACGTCTAATAAAGTCACTAATGTCCTTACGTAAACTATATCTATCAAGGTCTCTTGGAGTTGGGGAAAATTTTAAGCCCTTAGATAATAAAGATACCTCACTATCGGTCAATTCCCGAAGAGAGAGATTCACGACCGTATTCAATCCCAATGTAGTTTCTGCAACAGAAAGCATCTCTCCACGAGCATCCAAGTAAGTAAATTCTTCATTAACTGCACCTAACTGACCTCCGTCATTGTTATTCGCTTCAATATCCGTGTATGTCTCTAATCTTTCCTCCCCAGGATATAGTTCACCATCGATCCATTCGCGGCTTAATTGATTCACTACCAAATTTAAACCCGCCGTTGTTTCCGCAACAGTCCGCGCTGTCCCTGGATTCTCCATTTGTCTTGTTTCCAGCGAAGTGTACGATCTTGGTGCATTTTGTGCCTGAGAAAAATTCGGCGGAACCTCGAGACCCACATTCGCTGTAGCATTACCGCTAGCACGCACATCTTCCATTCCACATAACAACCTCAACTTACGTTCGTGTTTATCCTTCATAGTCGCATCAACTCTCGTTATAATACCACGAATTTTTTCCATGTAATCAGCATATTCTTGCTCTTGCAAAGGGGCCACAAGTGCTTGCCGTCGTTCTTGTAAAGATGTCATCACCACAGAGAGTTCAGCCGCTAATAATCTCTGTAATCGACCAGAACAATCTTCAAGTATTCCGTCTCAGTCATCCCTAAAAGTTAGGGAAACATGGCCAATATTTGCTGACTCTTCAATCGAAAGCCCCTGGATACAACATTGCGAGTCCCACTCCTTCAGGTAGTTTAGATGATTCCTGTACTTTGCGTATTTCTTTCCAAATTCAACAACTTGAAAAACAGGTCTGTCCGCTCCTCCTCCATCAATTACGGGATGTAGAAAATATATATAATAATGTCAAAAACATCCACTGTCGTGGTTGTGTTTCCAGACGAATTAAAATAAATAGCCACGAACTGGAAAATACGACTTAGCCAATATTTCGTCTTTCTAAAAGACTTCATCAGGGCAACTGATGTGAAAGCGGTTAAAACCGTTATAAGATATACGCTAGCTGATGTGTGAGACGCTAACTTGATAGATATATTTGATATAGATATAGATATAGTTTACGTAATACAGATAGATATAGTTTACGTAAGGACATTAATGACTTCATTAGACGTATAAGACTTAAGGAGTACTTCTATGATGGGATAATGTCGGGGGGATTTTTCGAGTTTTCCCGCCTTTAGGAATAAATCTGTGTGGTGCCCAGAACGGGAAGGAGTTGGCCATTGAAGCATATGCTCAGGCGGTAGAGCAAGAGATATTATCATCCATTATTAATGAGAGAGGTATTACAGCAATTTGTCAGAGACTGAGCGCGATGCGCTAAGAAATCTTAAATCGTATGATGACATTATTATCAAAGAGGCAGACAAAGGGTCTGGGGTTGTAGTAATGGATAAAGATAAAGATATTACTGAGGCTTTTAGACAACTAGGGGACCGTAATGTTTACAGAGAGACTCCTGTTGATCTTACTCAAAGGATTTCTGAACTGGTTAATGATAGAATTCAGAAGGTTTTTGATGATGGTTACATTGATGACAAGACGCTTGAATATCTTTTGATAAACAGCAAGCCTAGGGCGGGTCGGTTTTATTTATTACCTAAAATACATAAGAAGGGTTGCCCGGGGAGGCCGGTTATCTCGGGTGTGGGACGTGCACGGAGAGGGTCTCGGAATTTGTGGATTTTCATATTAAACATTTGGTTCCTGAAATACCATCCTACATTAGGGACACTAAACATGTTTTACAGGTGCTTAATGACTTGGGGAGGTTGCCGGAGGGGCTATATTGGTTACAGCCGATGTAGTCGGCCTATATCCTCACATTCCCCATGAGGAGGGGTTAAAGGCTTTGGGAGAAGCTTTGACTAGATCCATCCACACTACTGTCCCTCCTGATGTTTTAGTGGATTTGGCTAGGTTGGTGCTCACTAACAACAACCTTACTTTTAATGGTAGACATTTCCTACAGGTCCTGGGGACAGCAATAGGGACAAAAATGGCGCCGTCTTATGCCTTAACCACTAGGCCACTGAACCAGCCACACTGGGAACACATTTTTTTTAATGTTTGGCTGGTTCAGTGGCCTTGTGGTTAAGGTTAAGGCATCCGACCGGTAATCTGGAGACCCAGGTTCGATTCCTGGCTGAGCCACATTTTCACTTAATTACTTAGTTGTTGATTTCTGTTCCCAAATTAACCTTGTCTGTTTGTATTTCTCAGAAATCCCTAACGAATCGCCATCCAAACGGGAATAGGCTGGTGATCCTAAGTAATTAAGGAAATCAGTTGCTAATATATCTCCTCCCTACCTTACTGTATTTAATTAATATCCAGGGGATTTGGCCGTGCATCGCCGATCGTGATCCTGGTTGCAGAAAATGTGTGAAATTGTCTCCTCGGACCTTACCATAAAAATAAGGCCACACTGTGTATGTTTTGTGCAGTAAAAATATGTGTTCCCAGTGTGGTTGGTTCAGTGGCCTAGTGGTTAAGGCATCCGACCGGTAATCTGGAGACCCAGGTTCGATTCCTAGCTGAGCCACATTTTCACTTAATTACTTAGTTGTTGTTGTTGTTCTGTTTCGCGTGTGAAATGCCTAAAATAGGCGTAATTTGACGGCGTCGTTTCCTATAGGACAGAAAGCCAGGTTGCGAACACAGTCAAGAGGCTGGACGGTAGAGTCACCAAAGTTAATAGAATCAACTGAGATTTTTTTATAATTGATGGCGGGAACCAACTCATTTGAACTCATGATTATGATTATGATTATTACTATTATTATTATTATTAGTACCATTATTATTATTATTATTATGAGGATTTTTTTATTACACCATTAGTTGTATTGGTGGTCACGTATTCCTAGATCATCTTGCTATTTCCCGTAGCCTTAGATCAGTCCAGTTGTTATCAACCAAAATTTTTCTCTTTTATGATAAAAGCATGAAACTTTGCCAGATTACAAACTTCTCCAAGACTAACATTTCTGGATATGGAGCCAAGCCAAATTTGCCAACAGAACGGAGTACTGCGCAGGTCCCAATTATGACCAACATGAAAACGAGGCTAGCGGTAAAAATCCCCCTAAAATACCTATTTCTATATTATTTTGTTAACAAAATGTCTAGATATCATGGAAGAGGTTATTTGCTTAGCGCCAATACTTTAATTGAAGTCACGTGACCATGTTTCCCAAATATGGCGACACACTAAAATGCAGCTACCTGTACTTTAAGCTTCGGCTAGTGCATTTATGAGTTTTAAGGGGTGAAACTGGATACTTATTTGTTTTTGTTTCTCTGAAGTGAAAGCACTATTCCTTTTTTCAAACATTTTGAAACCTAGTCAAATTCACGATCGAAACGCAGTATTGTTTAGGTCCTAAAAGGGCCAACATGAAAACGAGGTTGGCAAAATAAATCCTCCTAAAATACCCGTTTGAAGAGATTTTGTGAACAAAACGTGCAGATATTGTGGAATTCAACAGTTGCTTTGAATTTATGTTGTTCTTTGGGTCACGTGACCGTTCCTTCCAAATATGGTTTGGCTGCATTTAGGTAAACTGTGCTTCGATCTCTCCTATGTGCATCTTGCATTTTTAGATCTTAAAACAGATACCTTTTTGTTTTATTTACTTTTAAAGGCATTTTTAAGCTGGATTCGTTTGCATGCAAATGTAAATCACAGCATGAAAATAAGCCAAAACTCGGTATAATTACTCCGTCCGTAAGACACCAAGTCATAAATCATGTCAGATTTATTTCCCTGTGTAGTAAATTGTAGAATAGGGAGCACGTGGGAATGTTCGTTTTGATTAATGCACAATAGAAAGCATGTGGCGGTGTTTTTATTGGTCAATGCACAATAGAAAGCATGTGGCGTGATTTACGTATTTACTGACGAAAGATCCAAAAGATCGTCTTCGTGTCACGGAAGGTTTGTCCTATGAGTTGGAAACATGTTTTCAAAGCTCACGTTTCTCTTTCATTTTTTCTGCTAAAGATGCTTCCACGAGTCATTTCGGAGGTTTCGCTTACCATATCTCGAATATTAAACCGTTCGCTAAGCATTTCCTTTCTCAAACACTGAGCAGAAATATCTACCGATTGGAGTAAACAATGATTAGTCGTTTTGGAATAAATTTTACACTATTTCGCCGCCTTTCAATTCAGATAACCTGGCTTCGACTCGTAGTAGAGGCAATTTCCGCGGATTGTTTTTTCTTTTTCTGCTTTTCAAAAGTATTACATGTATTGTTATCAATAGTTGAGCTGTAAAGCAATTTGTACAATTTTAAAGGGATATATGTTGATAGGGCTCTACGGATATTCACTACAAACAAATAAACTCAAACATCATGATAAGAGCAATGCGTCCAATGTTAGAAGGACAGACCTCTCTCTTCTCGTTTGTTTATCCTTAAATTTGGGATACTGCATTTATGCAGGCTCGAGTTTAGGCTAATTGTAGCATCTTGTTTGTAAGCAGGCCTGCGCTCTTATCAGATTAACAAATTCTACAAGTAGTTATAATTTGACTCTTGCCTGTGTCAATTTTTCGCACGGTTAACACTCATAACAGAATGAGTAAGTACTTCTAACTTTACTTTTCTACACTAGTAGCAACAATGGGAATTACTTTCAGTGTACTCTAGATCTCTTCTAGATCTAGATGCAGTTCCCGCCACATTTTCAGAGTCTCGATCATGCTAGATTTGTCTTGGTGCAATTGCAACGTGCCCTACATGCAGTTTTAGAGGAACATTTCATTAATTCATAGCATATATCCTTCACTTGTGGGAGGGATGTATAGTGTACCAACCATACTGAACTTTCATCACAGATCCAGCAATAGTCAGAAGGGCTTTGTAGCACTGGTTGTCTCTATAGTGTTTGTCCCCATATGTATCCCCCTTGAAACACAGCTCTCCTGGTATGTTGTATAAGTGCTGCTGGAGTGGGAGGAACAGCTCTTTCTGCGCTTCATCGACTGTGGTAAGGCTGCTTGTTCGATTATACAGAAAAACCACGAACCTTCCAATAACACTCACACATCAATTTCGACTAGCGATGATTTTAGGGATCTCAGCACTGATGTAAGCATGGTAAACACCGTCCACACATTCCAAGCCGTCGTTTTCTTCTTCCACCAATAAAAACGAGATCATGTCACGTGACCTTGCGACATAGCTATGTTATGCACAGCAAGATTGCATACATGCCTCCCCAATCCACAGGTGATCCAAAGCTCATCTACTGGAAGAGTGTTGACAACAGAAATAGATAGCGCCACCACATCAGTGTCATTCGTTCTAATTTTTAATCGTCGATGGCCCCTAAACTGGGCACCCTCTTTATCAGAAATGGGCCACATTAGAGGAGAAAAGAAAGCATATTTTGTCAAATGCTTGCCAAATAGCTTCACCCAGTGTACTGCAGAGCCAGTTGGCAGAAGAGGAAAAAAAGACGGGGCTTGGGATGTGTGGACGGTGGTTCCCGTTCTTACGCCAGTGCTGAGATCCCTAAAATCATCTCCTGTCGACTTTAATGATGCCTGTATGAGTATTATCGGAAGGTTTGTGGTTTAGTTGTATGATCAAACAAACAGCTTTACCACTGCTGATGAAGCGCGAAAAGAGCTGTTTTCAAAGAAGTCAAGGAACCTTGATAGCATTCCTCCCACTTGAGAAGCACTTTGGCAAAAATATCAGGAGAGCTGTATGTCAGGGGGAATGTGTCAGGACGGTGTTTCCCATGCTTACACCAGTGCTGAGATCCCTAAAATCATCGCTAGTCGAAATTCATGTATGGGTGTTATTGGAACGTTACGTTCGTGGTTTCGTGTTTCGTGGTTTTCGAACATCAATGTAATTGTTACTTATGTAAATAGTAGTCTAATGTACTGTAGTGAATATACGATTTTTATTTTTATATTGTTCTTTTTTCTTCCTCGGATAAATTAGATATATAGCTACTCTTGTAAATCAAAGTTGAAATAAAGGTGATGTATGATGTATGTATCGAACAAGCAGCCTAACCAATCGTCGATGAAGCGCGGAAAGAGCTGTTCCTCCCACTCCAGCAGCACTTATACACATACCACGAGAGCTATTGTGTTTCAAGGGGATAAATATGGGGACAAACACTACAGAGGCAACCCGTGCTACCAAGCCCTTTTGACTACTGATGGTGCCTTGATGAAAGTTCAGTTTGGTTGCTATGCTGTACATTCTTCCCACAAGCGAGGGATATGAAGTAATCAAATGTTAAAATGAAGAACGATCCTTGCAATTGTGAACGCAATTTATGGAATTGCGAAAAGAATCCTGAAAAATTCAGGACTTCAACGGGGTTTGAACCTGTGACCTCGCGATACCGGTGCGATGCTCTAACCAACTGAGCTATGAAGCCACTGACGTTGGGAGCAGATCAATTGTGAGTTCATATGATCCCGTGAAAGAAATGAGTGTGAATGATATATGAAATGAATCATACATGAACTGCGGAAATGAAATCAAATGAAGAATGATCCTCGCAGTTGTGAACGCAATTTATGCAATTGCGAAAAGAAGCCTGAAAAAAAAAATTCAGGACTTCAACGGGGTTTGAACCCGTGACCTCGCGATTACCGGTGCGATGCTCTAACCAACTGAGCTATGAAGCCACTGACGTTGGGAGCAGGTCAATTGTGGGTTCATATGTTCCCGTGCAAGAGAAGATTGCGAATAATGTCATTTGAAATACATCATTTATGAAGTGCGGAAATGAAATCAAATGAAAAATGATCCTCGCAGTTGTGAACGCAATTTATGCAATTGCCTAAAGAAGCCTGAAAAAATTCAGGACCTCAACGGGGTTTGAACCCGTAACCTCGCGATATCGGTGAGATGAAATTGCATAAATCTTTTGCACTACGTGTGATTACTTGTTTCAGATCTAGAAGAAAGTAGACTGAAAGCAATTCCCTTCGTTGCTAATAGTGTACAAAAGTAAAGTTAGAAGTACTCACCTAGGGATTCAATACGACTTATCAAATCATAAAAGATTCCGGCAGGAACAATTATGTAACGAGACATTCTATTGAGTATTAACCGTGCGAAAAGATGACACAGGCAAGAGTCAAATTACAACTATTACATGCAGTAGTTGTTAATCTGATCAGAGCGCAGGCCTGCTTACTAACTATAGCGATTTTTGCCTCGTTTTGATACTGCGATTAACATTTGCATGGAAAAGAATCCAGTCCCTTCAAAGCTTGAAAGTGGTTTAAAAAGGAAATAAAACAAAATGGGTACTTGCTTTAATATCCAAAACGCAAGACGCACATAGGAGAGATCAAAGCACAGGTTACCCAACAGGCAGCCAAGCCATATTTGGAAGGAACGGTCACGTGACTCCAAAACTAACATAAAATCAAAGCAACTGTTGAATTCCACAATATCTGCACGTTTTGTTCACAAAATCTCTTCAAACGGGTATTTTAGGAGGATTTATTTTGCCAACCTCGTTTTCATGTTGGCCCTTTTAGGACCTAAACAATACTGCGTTTCGGTCGTGAATTTGACTAGGTTTCAAAATGTTTGAAAAAAGGAATAGTGCTTTCACTTCAGAGAAACAAAAACAGATAAGTACCTAGTTTCACCCCTTAAAACTCATAAATACACTAACCGAAGCTTGAAGCACAGGTACCTTCAATTTAGTGTGTCGCCATATTTGGGAAACATGGTCACGTGACTTCAATGAAAGTATTGGCGCTAAGCAAATAACCTCTTCCATGATATCTAGACATTTTGTTAACAACATAATATAAAAAAAATAGGTATTTTAGGGGGATTTTTACCGCTAGCCTCGTTTTCATGTTGGTCATTTTTGGGACCTGCGCAGTACTCCGTTCTGTTGGCAAATTTGGCTTGGCTCCATATCCAGAAATGTTAGTCTTGGGGAAGTTTGTAATCTGGCAAAGTTTCATGCTCTTATCATAAAAGTGAACGATTCGCTATTTTTTTGGTCGATAACAGCTGGACTAGATGTCTGAGGTCCTTCTTAAGATTTTTGCTGAGCCCAAAAAGGAGGCTTTCTGGGGTAGGTTGAAGATTCCAGGTGTTCCTATCTTAGCAATCCACATCATCAAGTTTTTAGTCACTGCCCCAAGTGCCCCAACTACAACTGAGATAACAGAGACGCTTCACCAATTCCACATCTTTTGTATTTCCATTTTAAGTCCTGATAGTGGTCGATCTTTTCTTGTTCATTTTCTGCTATGCGTGTATTAAAAGGACACGCCACATCGATAATGAGGCACACTCTGCCCGCTTTCTCAAATACTACTATATCAGGCCTGTTATGATCTAACTGGTGGTCTGTTTGAATTCTGAAATCCCACAGAAGCTTCACTTGGTCATTTTCCATCACTGCCTCTGGGGAATGGTCGAACCAGGTTTCGTTGCATTGCAGGTCATAATTCTGGCAGAGTTTCCAGCACAGGGTGCAGAGGAGTTCCGTTCGATCGTACACGACAAAGTCTCACCCTTTTAATTCCAAAATATGTTTTCTTTGTACGATCAGATTGTCGAAATGAAATCCTTCTGATTTGTGAATGATTTCTGCTTCCATATCCTTCTATATCCCCCGACCCTGTCTCTTTCTGGCACGGTTTCCTCAATGTTTATTTGCATGTACCGCGGACCAAAATACTGTGGGCTCGCATGGTTACGAAAGGTTGGCTTACAGTACAAGAAGAGTAAAGGGAGGAAACCGATTTAGGCTCAAGTTTTCGGTTCCCTGTAACTAACACGAAATTCAATGAAAAGGCCTCGTTTTTCGTATATAGTTTAGAATTTTCACTTTTTAGCCAAATTAAACAAGACGTCTGTTGAAACGGTCGGAAAACTAACATTTTCGGCAAAGGAGATTTACGGCCTCATCACACCGCTTTCGTTCAATGTGCAGCGCAACGACTGGTGACGGAAATGAGGTGTTGTGTTGTGACCTCGAAGAATAAACGTGTTGGAAGTATTCGCTGGCGGTCTCTATTTGTGTTTCGGGGTTCTACAGTTAGCGACGAGGATCGTTCTTTTTCACTCGCGGTTTCGTGGAGGTATTTGTCGAGGTTTTTCTCTTTTCCACAGCGGTTTATAAGCGGCGGCGAGACGAGCGGAGCTAGCGCTAGTTGTTCAACCAGCAAATCGGGTAGGTTGGAAGCGTTTCTGTTTCCCTAGGTGTCGGTTCTTTATAAGAAGCACTGGTTTCGCAGACATATGATGAGTACTTCGTTCCAAAGGCAAATGTCCCGTTTGAGAGGCACATGTTTCTGCAGGTTGCACAGGAAATCAATAAAACTGTTGATCAGTTTGTTTGTCGGCTTCGTCAGCGTGCGGTTAGCTGTGACTTCGGTGCCCGGGCTTCGGTGATGGAGAAGACCACTATATTGGAGATCAAGTCATAGACAAGTGAATATTCGACCCATATGCGCCGGACGTTTTCAGAAAAGGAGGAGACTTCGATACTCGAAGGTCTACTGAGAACTGTCGAAGCGTGAGAATTGTTCTAATTATAGGTTAGCTATTGTTTGAAGGGTGTGTGTTGTGACCTCGTAGTATAAACGTGTTTGTAGTATTTGCTGGCTGTCTAGTCTGTGTAGCTCTATTTGTGTTTCCCGTATGGACGGTTTCCATTATTTTCCCTCCGGTGGGTTTTCCTTGAGCGGAGCTGGCCTTTTAAAAGACAAACTTGCCATGTTTTTATCCTTCCCCAACGGAGGATTAGTAGCGGTTCATTACTCTCCCGTTTCCGGCCACTGCACACTTCCATCACCAGTCATTGCGGTTCACATCGAACTAGTCACGTGACGCTTGTTTCCTCCCTTTACTCTTCTTTTACTCGGCACTTCGTGCCTCGTTCGGAAAGCTTTGATTTCCGATTTCCGAAGCTTATTCGTTGTCCTTCGGGTAAAGATCATATGCGCCCGCGGCCAGCGTCAGTTGGCGCGGTATATGCAAGTAAACATGGCGGAAAGCCGTATGAGGGAGACAAGATCGGGGGATATATAAGGATATGAAAGCAGAAAACGTTCACAAATCAGAAGGATTTCATTTCGACAATATTTATAGTACAAAGTAAACGTATTATTGAATTAACAAGGTGAGAATTTGTCGTGTATTATCGAACAGAACTCCTCTGCACCCTGTGTTTCCAGTGAACAACTTTAGCAACTTGAACGTGCCTCCTTCTTCTGTTGATAAATGGCTGACAGTTTCCTCCCTTTCACTACATAGGCGACACATCGGTGAAACATCTTGTTTGTCAATCTTATTCTTGATGTAATTAGTCCGTTGCGCCCGGTCTTATGCAGCAGTTAGGAGGCCTTCAGTCTCTTTCTTCAAGGTACCTATTTTCAACCAATCCCATGTCTGCGAGTCTCTAATTCCTTCAGTGCCCCTTGCATACTGCCCGTGCAGACTCTTTTCTCTACAATTGCTTAGCCTTCTTCGACTTACACTTTCCTTGTCTGCTGCTTCATCCAAAACATTTTCATCTTTTCATGCCTTAAATCATTCTTGGCGGCCATTTTTTACGTGTTTTTCTGTAATTTTCGAGGGTTTGAGGTCAAGTCGATCTCTTTATTCCATATAAGGGGTTACCACGGAGATTTCGCTGGTCCACAACATTGAAGGCTCTTTCTTTCATGTCACGTTTGTCACGCTAGCTGTCGTTTATAGCTACAACTCGGTAGGTATTTGATTTATAAGTGTGTTTTTCGAACCATTTTCCATCTCCGAAGCCCCCTGCCTGGCATCATAAAACTGGGTTGGTGGGTAGAGGCAATCCTCTGGAAGAACACAGAGGTGAGAAGCAATTTCACACCAAGTGAGCCGTCGAAAGGTTTCGATCGAGTCATGCTGATTCACGAAGTGAAGTTGTGTTTCCAGCCGATCTGTGAGTAGATTCTTAAACCTCGCATGGCAATTTTGGCGGGTTTTGACATGTAAATAATGCAATCGCTGCAATATTTTGCCAGCAGGACCGGGTGGGTCGACACTCGACGCTCGAAAAAATATCTGAAATGAAAATTAGCGGACTCCCACGCGGCAGGTATCCGAGAATATCCCAGAACTACTTTGGGTCACAAAGCGAACATGTCAGACCAGTGAAAGCAACTGAAATCAAATAGCGTTACCCAGGTCGGGATAGGGAGGGGAGCAGGCAAATTGGTAGAGATTGCAAGAAGTTAAGTCGAAGGTTACTGCCAATGTGGACTTTCAGCTTGAAAATGGTTTTTTGTCTTCAAAGCTTAAAAACAAAGTTGCTGTTTTCCGTGTTGTCCTAGGGCGTTTATGAATTTGCAACAGAGTAAACAGTCATATTCAAAGAAAATCAGGACTTTCAGTAAGTTTACGGGGTGATAAAGTGTAATGAAATCTGTATTTGGCAATAATAATCGCTCATTTCAAACGTAGTCCGGGATTTGGAAAAGTTACAGGTTTTCAAAGCACCGGTCTTCAGCGATCGAAAGTTGCAGAGCCCGTCCAGAATGAGTTAAGCAGCCTTTCATGACTGTTTCTCACATACTGACACAAACTACCAACCTCGATGTTGACGCAGTCCTCAACACTAATTAAGCCTCTGCCTCCCTATGATCTCTTGTCATACAGCCTGTTTACATGTGCTTGAGGGTGAAACGATCTATAAATAGTTAACAGCTTCCTTGTGTTTCTATCCAGTGCCCTTAGTTCATCCTTACTCCATCTTATGATACCCGCGCCATATCGTATCAGTGAATCTGCCCTTTAATTAATTGCGCTCACAATATTTCCGCCGTTCAATTTTGATTTAAGAATCTCTCTGATCCTCCTCAAATATTCTTTCGATATTGCCTGTTTCATGTCACTGTGCTTCACATCATCTGACTCCAGGATTCCTATTATTATCATTATTGTTATTATTATTATTATTATTATTATTATTATTATTATTATTATTATCTAACTATAAAAACTTGCGATGAAATGTTTGTAAAAAACATGATATAAAGATAAAAAAGGTAAAGAGCTAATTCAACGACGTTTCGACGTTAACGTAACGCCAATATCAAGTCAGAAAATAATGACATTTTAGGGCGTATAGAACAAATAGGTGATTAAGAAATGTAGTAGGAATAAATAACTTAAACTAGACAAAACGTTTAGCACGTATGGAGTCCGTTTGCACGTTGAGATAGGGTTTGAGTTTCTTGATAAAAGGCATCTCAAACATTAAACAATCAAACTTGCTTTGGCATTTCTTAACAATCTTGAAAAGGCCTTCATTCAAAAGATTGCTGCCACCGTGCGCTTCAGCAAGATGCTTGCCAATTGCCGAATATTTGTGTTCAGTAACGCGTTGGAAAAGGTGTCGGTTACACAACCCGACACCTTAATTCTTCTTCTTCTTCTTCTTATTATTATTGTTGTTGTTGTTGTTGTTGTTATTATTGTTAGTCCTTGTGTAACTTGCTATTTGTTATAAGTTTCTTGTCCTTTTTCTTTTTCTTTTATTGTTTCCTTAGTACGATTGTATTGTGATGAATTGTAAAAACTGTTCCTTTTGAAGGTAATTGAAAAAAAAAATTAAGAACTCAGTTTTCGAATCGTTGATTAACAGGCACGGTTGATTATCCACGCACGGTCATCAGAAATACAGGCCTCAACGGCAGCTAGGGCAGAATCTTGCGAGGAACTGTAGTCGGTTTTAAATGAGCGATTTAGTTGCATATCGTCGGTGTAACCTTGAGTAGAGGGAAGATGGTAGATGACGTAGTAGAGGCGACAGACGTATAAAATGAACAACTCATCAAAACTCATAACAACCGTACAAAGCCAAAAACGAAAAGGCTGGATCGACTCGTACGTTAAAGTCGTACGGACCTGTCAAACTCTTTTAAAACAATAACCATGACATCAAAAGTCTTCATTCAATTGGCTGCAGAAAATAACATTTAGGGTGTTGTAGTAATATCTGTATGTAGTAGTAAATCATGGGGCAGAATGCCTGTTGTTCTCGGGATGTTTACTTCCCATGACTGTCATATTGCTCGTTATTATTCATAGACGCGCAAGAAGTACGCATTTCATTGGTTACTATGCAAGAGCGACAATGCTCATTAGTATGGAGTAGGCGAGCAATACAAACAATGGATACTGCCTGCTATTGTTTCCGCTTTTGTTTACTAAAATTACACATTTGCGCGCAATACCTGTAAACGACACAAAAATATGTGAGGTTTGCTAATGCATTTAATGCATGCGTTTGGATTGATTTCCTTCTGTAAAGGAACAGAACAAAATATCCTTTTTTGATTATTTGCAATAAGAGCGACAGGGTATTAGCATGTTTCGATCACGCGACGAAGAGAAAATGCTCGCCTTTTAAACGTATCAACCACCTTTATGCAAGCGAGGAATTATAACCATTGTGAAATCAAAGAGTAAATGCGCGTCTTGTATACCGCAAATATGCCTTAACTTCACGAATTAACTTTGCGCGAGCGAGGGTTTGTGACGATTGTGGGAGAATACAGTCGTTCGCGCGAGCGTAGAGAGCCCAAGGAAGCGACAAGTGACAAGGAATGGCAACTATTTTCTCATTTTGATTATGTTTTTGGGTACTTCGAACTTTTCAGTTTGCTCTCATGCAAATCTTAGCAGCGGGTAAGTTTTCAGAGCTTACAAACAAGGCCGGCCGGGGTTTGAATTTTCTTTGACTAATATTAATCATTGTTTTTAAGCTGATTCTTAGCCATTGGTGTATTTCGACCCGATGGCAAACCTTTGTCGCATCGTTTAACATCATAAATACTTCATTGACCTTCAAATTGCAACCACACTCAGTGCTGTTAACATGGAGAAGCGTTATCGTCCACCACAGGGCTATTACAAGAGCCTTGACTGTGGCGTCGTAATTTCACGCTCCGGGGCACTATGTGATCCAAAACCCAGGGTTCTTGGTGTATTTCAAGCTGAGCGTATATAATCGCCAAAAGGATCCAAAAAGGCAAGCCTGTATTCATGGTTAAAAGAGCACTGTCAACGGGATTAATTACTGCCTTTTACCTGTTATCGTACAAAAAATGCTCGTACAGAGTCAGCAAGATGAATTCCAACGAAATTTTAGCAGGAATAGCTAAGCATAATAATTTTTTTTGGTGATTTTTCAATGCATAGCTTGAAAAGTTTTTTCAAATTTCAATCCATTTCCATCCTCGTCATCTTTGATGGATTACAGGAGTTAATAGTATCAATTCAGTACTACAGTCTTTGGCAGCAGAACTAGATCATTATTTTAAGGTTTCCACTGATGCATTGACAGTTTTAAGCTTTTTAAATGATGGTACAATAGCGTGATAATGCCCAGGGATACTCTTCCAGGCAAAACACTTGGCAACACCAAAATCCCACTTGCCAGCCGAGATGGTCGAGGCCTTCGATCATACAATAGAGCTTTGCTGCTTATTGTTTATTCATGGAAACCATTGTTATACGGTAAGACAAAAGACTTCACTCTGATCTCGCGCGAATTTTAAACTTCGGTCTTACAAGCGCAGAAGTCTACAACTTTTTGTGTTCGAATTTACACAAAAAAAACTATCAATGTTTAGGGGAGATATGTATTTTCGATAATCCGTTGTTTCATACGTAGTTTGTTGCTTATTTCGAAAGCAATTTTTTTTAGCCTCTAACGCTTTATTTCGATTGTATACTGCCAACCTTACTTACAACACTAACATTGCTTACAATTACTAGCAACATTACTTAGAAATCTAACACTATTTACAATATTAACAGTACTAATAAATTTAAACCGTAACTTCACTTACAGTACTAACGTCACTTTTTCTCACAAACAAGAAATGATTCTAGTAAACAATAATACTACTAATAGGGACAATGGTTAAAAAAGAACTGTTAACAGATGCAATACTGCTACTTAACAATAACACCTTAAAATGACCGTTAGAAAAAAATCCCTCCACTTCGTGTAAAAACGATTGAGTTTATTTTCACGTGTGGCAATGTACTTTTCCAGTTCTATTTTTTCTCTTACCGAGACGACAAAGTCCGCAAATTGATATTTTTTGATATTTTTTGCGCAGATAAACAGCAAATGCTTACTGATAAGAATAAGGTGGTTAAGAGTTTGAAGCGAAGAAGAGCTTCTAAAAACGCCGTATATTATTTCACTTTCCGTAACATGTGTCACGTTAGGTTCCTTACAAATTACACGGTACCACTCAGTAAATTCGTTCCAAAAAGATGCAGCTAATGGGCAGTGTACGAATAAGTGAGAAGTAGTTTCCTCGGTGTCTGGACAAAAGGGACGGGTGGGTGAATTTACCTTTTTCATTTTGTAGAGGCGACTATTGGTAGCAAGTATATTGTGTATTACTTTTAATTGAAACACAGATAGTTTGACTTCCTTTGTAACTGCAAAAGGAAGTGAGTATACTTTGCGGCGTTGTGAAAGATCAAAGCCACGCTTACGTAGTTTTTTGTCTGCCTTAGGTGCGGGAATATTCTCGCGCTTAATCAGCAAATTATATATTGTTTTACGCGTTAGGCTTTCTATAGATGGTGTAGGTGAGGAGGGCTCCAGTTTTACCCTTTGTGCTTTCAAAAGTACTTTCCAAGGATGAGGTATTGCAGATAATAGTGCGTAATATTGTAGAAAATTACAGTTCAAAGGAAATTTCTGTTGGAAAGCATGAAAAGAAAGAAAGCTTATTTTGGTTCATCAAAGAGGTGGGATACATTTCGGCTGCCTTTCTGATACCAATTTTGGAAGAAAGGTATTTTGTTTATTTTTATGTAGCGATTATTCCAAATTATTTGATTTGCTACTTCGTCTTTAGTCTTAGGCTGCCAGTAGATTATTATATCTTTATAAAACTTCGGTAGCGATTTATCCAAATTGATGTGGTTGGCATCGTAATTACATTGGAAGATTAGTTGCCGCCTACGTTTGATAGCAGAGAGCTAGGAATGTCTTTCCATGGAGCGTCATCAGTAGAACAAAACCGCTCTACCCAACATATTCTTAAGGCCTTATAAAACGCTGTAAAATCAGTCATATTTAAGCCTACCTCTTCTTTGCACTTTTTGATCGTAGATTTTTTTTATTTTGGGCTGTTTATACTTTCAAACAAAACGGAAAATTATTTTGTTCACTTCTTCTGTAAAGGACATTGGAGTATTGAGTACACTGCAGAAAAAAGTGAGTTTCGAAAGGGCTATGTTTATTTTTCCGTAGATAGAGATGTCACTTGATGACCAAATATTAACTATTTTCTTTAACGAGCCCAGTTTATCATAGAATTTTTTTTCGTTGCGAGCTCATCATTGTAAGAAAAGTATATTCCAAGAGCGTATATTGGTTCTTCGCTAAGTTTAAGATTTAAGATTTTATCTTTGCGTTGACGCGATGATCCCGACGATAAAAGCTCTGGTTTGAACTGGTTTATCAGAAGGCCAGAAAGACTTTCAAATTTGTCGAGTAGTTTGAACAGGTTGTGTATGGAATGATCGCCTTTTACAAATGTGGTTGTGTCATCGGCCTATTGGGTAAGTTTCACTGTTTTTCCGGCTACAATGTCAATACCTTTTATGTCGGTAGATTTTCGTATAGCATTGCCGAGAATTTCTATACCTATAATGAAAAGTAAACCTGACAGAGGGCATCCTTGCCTAACTCCTCTGGATAGCGTAAAGTGTTCACTTGCAAAGCCATTATTGAGTACAGAGCTTGAGATGTCGTTGTAAAATATTTTGATCCATTGCCGAAGCTGAGGGCCAAATTTATATACCTCTAAACATTTTTGCAAGTAACTCCATTCAATAGAATCGAAGACTTTTTCAAAGTCAAGGAACACTGTCGCACCAGGTACATGTTTCTGTTTTGTAAACACCATTATGTCGGAAATAATTCTGATACATTCACCGATATATCTACCTTTTATATAACCTGCTTGACAAGGGTGAATAATCTTTGGTAATACTTTTTCCAGACGCATTGCGATACGGCTTTTGTGGCTATTTTATAGTCAGTATTTAGCAAGGTCTGATCGGTCTCAAGTTTTTCAAAAATTCTAAGTGTTTGTCCTTTTTAGGAATGAGTGTGATAATTCCGAGTCTTTGGGAAATGGACAAACTTCCTGCCTGGAAAGCGTAATTAAAACTGTCAACCATTATTTTTCCAAGTAGGTGCCAAAAACGACGATAAAATTCGGCAGTGAATCCATCAGATCCGGGTGTTTTGTCGTTTTTAAAACTACTGATTGCGTTTGCACATTCTTCCAATGTTAAAAGTCTTTCGCATTGATCAGATTCAGACTCGTTAAGTGAAACAAGGCTTTCAGATTCAAAGAAAAATGTAAATGTTTTGTTTTCTGGGTCAGTGTGTTTGGATTCATAAATCTTTTTGTAGAATTTAGCTTCTTCTTCTAGAATTAATTTTGGGTCGGATAAGATAATAATGTTGTTTTCTGTTGTTAGCGAAGTTATGTGCTTTTTTCTGTGATTTCTTTTTTCTAGGTTATAGAAGTATTTGTTGTTTTTTTCGCCGAATTCGTACCAACGAGCCTTGCTACGGAGCATTGCTCCCTGAGTTCTACTAGCAGTAATTTTTTTAAGTTTGCTCTTGACGCGATCCATTTCCATTTTGATGGTGTCTTAAAAACTGGACCGTAATTGTTCTTGTAGGTTGTTAAATTTTTGTAAAAGTTCTTTCGCTTCATCTCGTTTTTGCTTGGCCTTCCGTTTGGCAAATGAGATTGTAGAGGCTCTAATCTCCATTTTAATCATTTCCCAGAGTAACCCTTTATCTGCAAGATCCCCATTCTTCGTTACAAATGTGGGAATACTTTTAGTGATAAGTTCTATATATTCTTTATCTGTAAGTAAGGAGTTATTAAACTTCCAAAATCCGGGCCCTCGCTTTGTTTCTTTTCCGTCAAGGTTTATACGAAGCAGTAGTGCGAAGTGATCCGAAAAAATGTTGGGAACTATCTGACAATCGGTAATCAGATGTTGTATGTTTCGTGATGGAAAAAAAGTAGTCGAGCCTGCACTGAATTTTTAAGCATGCATTGCTCCAGGTGTAGCCTGGAGTGTTAGAATGTTTTTGTCTCCATATGTCCACTAAGTCAAAAGTATTTGTCAGTTCTTTTATTTCTTTAATGACCAATTTTTTTGCTCTCAAAAGTGCGTCCTCCGCGTTTATCATTGTCACTCACAGCACAATTAAAATATCGCCACCGAGCAACACCTTTTCATTAACAACTTGATTTAACACTGATGTAGATAAGTCCCTAAGGCAATTCACCTGTTGTGTTTGGTCGTTTGGTGCATAAATATTCACGAAAATAAGTTTTGATCCATCAACAAACGCTTTTGCTAAAATATATCTACCGTTTTTTGTCAGAAATTAATTCCTCAATCGTTACATCTAATCGCGGTTTGAACATTATCATTTCACCTCGCCTGTCTGTTGAGCCGTGACTAGCCAGAATTTTTCCACCCCACTCTGATTCCTATACATTTATGCTTTGTGTTGAGGAGTATGTCTCTTGTAGAAGAATAACATCGAATTTTTGCTGATGGAAGCATCTGAAAATTTGTCTTCGCTTGAGGTTTTGTTTAACTCGTTTCCCTTCGGCGATTTGGTCACCTTTTTTGCAATTTCTGAAGGGTAGGAGGACAAATCGCCCTAGCTACTCCATATAAGGGGTTACCACGGAGATTTCGCTGGTCCACAACACCGAAGGCCCTGTCTTTGATGTCACGCTCGTCATGCTAGCTGTCGTTTATTTCTAAACGAACACTACAGCTACAATTCGTTGCGTATTTGGTTTATAAGTGTGTTTTTCGAGCCATTTTCCACTCCAGAAGCCCCCTGCCTGGCATCATAAAGCTGGGTTGATGGGTAGAGGCAAGTTTTTGAAAGAAAACAGAGCTGAGAAGCAATTTCACACGAATTGGGCCGCTCAACGTATTCGAGCGAGTGATAGAAATTCACGGAGTGAAGTTACGTCTTAAGCTCTTTTGTGAGTGGATTACGGAACCTGTCATGGCAATTTTGGCTAGTTTGAACTTGTAAATAATGCAATCGATGCAATGTTTTGTCAGCAGGACCGGGGTGGCTCGACACATGTAAAAAATATCTGAAATGGAAATTGGCGGTCTTCCATGTCGACGTTCTACAAGAAGTACTCAGAATTCCATTGGGTCACAAAGTCGAAAATTACAGACCATTGAGAGCAAGTGAAATCAAAAGCGTTATCTACGTCGCGCTAAACAAGTGAGCAGGAAAATGTGGTGCAGATCACAAGAAGTAGAGTGGAAGTTTGCTGACAATGTAGACTTTTAACTTCAAGAGGAATTTTTGTCATAAAAACTTCAAGACAAAGTTGCGTATTTTTTGGTGTTGCCCGAGGGCATTCTAAGCCAACATTTTTGGTTCACAACCGAATAAATGGTCATATTAAATAAAAATTGGGAGTTTTAGTAAGTTTACGGGATGATGAAGTCTAAAAAAACCGTTTGGGAAAGTTGCAAGTTCTCAAGGCAATGATTCCCTGAGGAATCATATTTAGTGGAGCGTAGGGAAAAGAGTTAAACCTCTCACGTTAAGTGACATTATTTTTAGGTTTATCTATACTGAGCATACGAAGTAAAACCCTGCATCGTACAATTTGCAGCTTTGGTGGTTCGGAAGCTGGTGATCAATGGCAATAAACATTTCCTGGTTTAGAATGGGTATAATATACGAAATAACACTGAAAGGAGTGAATACTACCACTGACGATACATAAAACAAAAAACAAATGCTTGCAATCCAAAGAGATAAGCACGTACATGAGGAAGCTATTAAACATAGTTACTGATAAGGCACTACACGTTAAATACGAATACTTACGAGCCTAGATTTTCAGTCGGCTAAATTTCCTACTTGACGAGACAAACTCAAGAGTCTGAAGTTTTGGCGTTGACACACTTATCTTACTTCATTTGCTTGGCTAGACGCTTTCCATGAGTCGACAGTAAAACGGGAAACGTTTCGTTCCGGGACCTTGGTAGATCTTTCCATCAATAATCAGTTTTTCTACATTGAAGAAAGCTAGCTGGTGTGGATTTTAATGATGTGTTAAATCCATATTATATAGATTTAGCCAAGCCTAAAAGCGGAGCTCTACAATCATTCTTTTTTAATGTTATTGAGCAACTTTGCAGTGGCTTTCCATGCGCCAATATTTTGTGTTTAGATCAGTCAACAGGAATTGACCGCGTTTCAAAAACCTCTAAACATCAAAGCAATACACGACGCGTGTGTTTCAACGAAGATTCTTGGAGAAGGTGGAGAAGGTAGACAAGTAAACTTGTAGTAAGCTAGAAAAATGAGCAATTTTGACATAAATGTCCGTACAAAAGAAAAAGAGTTGTACCAACCTAGTTGAACAGGACAAAATGACAGGAATTGACCGTAGTTTGAAAACCATTAAACAACAAAACAT
This sequence comes from Pachyseris speciosa, assembly GCA_016490735.1. Taxonomy (NCBI): domain Eukaryota; kingdom Metazoa; phylum Cnidaria; class Anthozoa; order Scleractinia; family Pachyseridae; genus Pachyseris; species Pachyseris speciosa. The sequence continues at coordinate 79,873 of JAEMWC010001631.1, forward strand.
AGCAAGGAGCCAAAGCTGACATAGTAGGATGCCAAAGTTGCTTACAAGAAACCTTGGCGAAGTTGGAGAACAAGTAGCAAAATATATCTCGTAGTAGGTTCCAAAAATTGCAAAGCAATTTGCAGGAAAACAAATTACGAAGCATAACTTTCTTTTGAAGATTTTGTAGATTTCTTTGCAGAAGGTGGGGAATTTTTTCATCCAACATCGTGTTTGACAAACACAACGTTTGGTGACTTAAAGGAAAAAAATGTTAAATTTTTGTAAAAGTTCTTTCGCTTCATCTCGTTTTTGCTTGGCCTTCCGTTTGGCAAATGAGATTGTAGAGGCTCTAATCTCCATTTTAATCATTTCCCAGAGTAACCCTTTATCTGCAAGATCCCCATTCTTCGTTACAAATGTGGGAATACTTTTAGTGATAAGTTCTATATATTCTTTATCTGTAAGTAAGGAGTTATTAAACTTCCAAAATCCGGGCCCTCGCTTTGTTTCTTTTCCGTCAAGGTTTATACGAAGCAGTAGTGCGAAGTGATCCGAAAAAATGTTGGGAACTATCTGACAATCGGTAATCAGATGTTGTATGTTTCGTGATGGAAAAAAAGTAGTCGAGCCTGCACTGAATTTTTAAGCATGCATTGCTCCAGGTGTAGCCTGGAGTGTTAGAATGTTTTTGTCTCCATATGTCCACTAAGTCAAAAGTATTTGTCAGTTCTTTTATTTCTTTAATGACCAATTTTTTTGCTCTCAAAAGTGCGTCCTCCGCGTTTATCATTGTCACTCACAGCACAATTAAAATATCGCCACCGAGCAACACCTTTTCATTAACAACTTGATTTAACACTGATGTAGATAAGTCCCTAAGGCAATTCACCTGTTGTGTTTGGTCGTTTGGTGCATAAATATTCACGAAAATAAGTTTTGATCCATCAACAAACGCTTTTGCTAAAATATATCTACCGTTTTTTGTCAGAAATTAATTCCTCAATCGTTACATCTAATCGCGGTTTGAACATTATCATTTCACCTCGCCTGTCTGTTGAGCCGTGACTAGCCAGAATTTTTCCACCCCACTCTGATTCCTATACATTTATGCTTTGTGTTGAGGAGTATGTCTCTTGTAGAAGAATAACATCGAATTTTTGCTGATGGAAGCATCTGAAAATTTGTCTTCGCTTGAGGTTTTGTTTAACTCGTTTCCCTTCGGCGATTTGGTCACCTTTTTTGCAATTTCTGAAGGGTAGGAGGACAAATCGCCCTAGCTACTCCATATAAGGGGTTACCACGGAGATTTCGCTGGTCCACAACACCGAAGGCCCTGTCTTTGATGTCACGCTCGTCATGCTAGCTGTCGTTTATTTCTAAACGAACACTACAGCTACAATTCGTTGCGTATTTGGTTTATAAGTGTGTTTTTCGAGCCATTTTCCACTCCAGAAGCCCCCTGCCTGGCATCATAAAGCTGGGTTGATGGGTAGAGGCAAGTTTTTGAAAGAAAACAGAGCTGAGAAGCAATTTCACACGAATTGGGCCGCTCAACGTATTCGAGCGAGTGATAGAAATTCACGGAGTGAAGTTACGTCTTAAGCTCTTTTGTGAGTGGATTACGGAACCTGTCATGGCAATTTTGGCTAGTTTGAACTTGTAAATAATGCAATCGATGCAATGTTTTGTCAGCAGGACCGGGGTGGCTCGACACTTGTAAAAAATATCTGAAATGGAAATTGGCGGTCTTCCATGTCGACGTTCTACAAGAAGTACTCAGAATTCCATTGGGTCACAAAGTCGAAAATTACAGACCATTGAGAGCAAGTGAAATCAAAAGCGTTATCTACGTCGCGCTAAACAAGTGAGCAGGAAAATGTGGTGCAGATCACAAGAAGTAGAGTGGAAGTTTGCTGACAATGTAGACTTTTAACTTCAAGAGGAATTTTTGTCATAAAAACTTCAAGACAAAGTTGCGTATTTTTTGGTGTTGCCCGAGGGCATTCTAAGCCAACATTTTTGGTTCACAACCGAATAAATGGTCATATTAAATAAAAATTGGGAGTTTTAGTAAGTTTACGGGATGATGAAGTCTAAAAAAACCGTTTGGGAAAGTTGCAAGTTCTCAAGGCAATGATTCCCTGAGGAATCATATTTAGTGGAGCGTAGGGAAAAGAGTTAAACCTCTCACGTTAAGTGACATTATTTTTAGGTTTATCTATACTGAGCATACGAAGTAAAACCCTGCATCGTACAATTTGCAGCTTTGGTGGTTCGGAAGCTGGTGATCAATGGCAATAAACATTTCCTGGTTTAGAATGGGTATAATATACGAAATAACACTGAAAGGAGTGAATACTACCACTGACGATACATAAAACAAAAAACAAATGCTTGCAATCCAAAGAGATAAGCACGTACATGAGGAAGCTATTAAACATAGTTACTGATAAGGCACTACACGTTAAATACGAATACTTACGAGCCTAGATTTTCAGTCGGCTAAATTTCCTACTTGACGAGACAAACTCAAGAGTCTGAAGTTTTGGCGTTGACACACTTATCTTACTTCATTTGCTTGGCTAGACGCTTTCCATGAGTCGACAGTAAAACGGGAAACGTTTCGTTCCGGGACCTTGGTAGATCTTTCCATCAATAATCAGTTTTTCTACATTGAAGAAAGCTAGCTGGTGTGGATTTTAATGATGTGTTAAATCCATATTATATAGATTTAGCCAAGCCTAAAAGCGGAGCTCTACAATCATTCTTTTTTAATGTTATTGAGCAACTTTGCAGTGGCTTTCCATGCGCCAATATTTTGTGTTTAGATCAGTCAACAGGAATTGACCGCGTTTCAAAAACCTCTAAACATCAAAGCAATACACGACGCGTGTGTTTCAACGAAGATTCTTGGAGAAGGTGGAGAAGGTAGACAAGTAAACTTGTAGTAAGCTAGAAAAATGAGCAATTTTGACATAAATGTCCGTACAAAAGAAAAAGAGTTGTACCAACCTAGTTGAACAGGACAAAATGACAGGAATTGACCGTAGTTTGAAAACCATTAAACAACAAAACATAGCAAGGAGCCAAAGCTGACATAGTAGGATGCCAAAGTTGCTTACAAGAAACCTTGGCGAAGTTGGAGAACAAGTAGCAAAATATATCTCGTAGTAGGTTCCAAAAATTGCAAAGCAATTTGCAGGAAAACAAATTACGAAGCATAACTTTCTTTTGAAGATTTTGTAGATTTCTTTGCAGAAGGTGGGGAATTTTTTCATCCAACATCGTGTTTGACAAACACAACGTTTGGTGACTTAGAGGACAAACACAATGTTTGACGAAACACAAGGCAAAGCAAATCAACAGGACGATTTTTGCGTCTTATCGCTGAAATTTCGACGCTATGTGATTCATTTGGTTTGCTTTTTTACCGACTGTGCACACGTTCTTGGTTGGCATGTAATTAGCACGTTCTTAGTTCTTGGTTGGCATGTAATTAGCGCCCAGTGTGGCTGCTTAGTTTTAGGGCTCCAATACATTACCGTTTTTTAGCCATTTCCGTGGGATTATTCACCGAACATTATCACCATACAGAGGATAAGGTTTATGGGCAGCTAACAGGATGTCCTATTCAAGAAATTTTCTACTAAATATCCGGAATTGTTGGAAACTTTGGAACAACTCATGTCGCGGTTCGCCGGTATGGCAGATTTCAAGTCACGTTTGGGCACGTTTGAAGTTTCTGCACTTGTTGGCACCAAGAAGAGGCCACCGAGGGGGCAAAAGCCAAAGCCTGTTTAAGTATAAAAGGAGGATTGATATTGTCAACGGAAGACGGAGTTTTAATACATCAAATTCTCAATTCTTTCAGCGAAGTAATCCAAGTAATCTCATTAACATATTACCAACTGCGATTATGAATAATAATCGCAGTCCAGCAACAGATGTGACGCAGTGTCACGCAATGGTCACGCCACGTACTCAAGCCTTTCAGAAGTCAAAAGTCAGTGTGGCTCACCTCAACGCACAATCAATCAAGGATAGAAACCACCTACTACAAGTGAGGAATTTAATGACTGAAAAGGAGTATGATATTTTGGCGGTTTCCGAATCTTGGCTAAATTCCTCTGTTACGAACGCTGAAGTGGAGATTGAGGGATACAAATTGATTAGGCTTGACCGCCCTAAACGCCGTGCCGGTGGTGTCTGTGTTTATGTACGGGGATCTCTTAAAAGCAAAGTCCTTAAAGATCTTTCTCGAATTTCAGATTCTGGCTTTCATCAGTTATGGGTACAAGTTCAACACAAGAAATTGAAATCATTCTTGTTGTGTGTCACCTATAGAACTCCTGACTGTCCGCTCTCATGTTTTGTTGATGATTTTATGGATCAGTATTTGCAAGCTCTTACCCATGGAAAGTTTGTTTTGGTAGTTGGAGACCTCAACTGTGATCTGCTTACGAGCTCCTATGAATCGAAAGCGCTAAATGACTTGTGTAGCAGCTTAAATACGAAGCAACTTATAACAGAGCCTACAAGAGTAACTGCAACATCCGAGACTCTGATTGATGTCATCATGACTTCCAACTCAGTTCTTGTTACTGATAGTGGAGTGATTGAAACACACATTAGCGACCATTATCTGGTATATGTGGTACTGAATCTCAAGGCGCCGAAACCACTGCCTACTTATGTTATATCTAGAAGTTATAAAAACTACGACTCTGAGAGCTTTGTGAATGATCTCGCCCAAGTCCCATGGTATGAAAATGCTTTGATCGATGATGCTGGTGAGAAAGTAGAACATTTTAATGAAAAATTTTTGGAAGTCCTGGAACGTCATGCTCCTGTCAAGAAAAGGAAAGTCAGAAATCGGCAATGTCCATTTCTAGATCAAGAGATCAAGAAGTTGATGGATGAGAGAGAACAAGTACACAAAGTTGCTTGTGAGTCGGGCGCTGCTATAGACTGGGAGCATTACCGTTGGTGTCGTAATGAGGTTAAGAGAAGACTATGTGATGCTGAGAGGAACTATGTTCAAAAGGAGATCAATGACAATCAGAGTAGCAGTGCCATGTGGAAGGTGATACGAAACTGTATCCCGACGAAAGAGAAATCGAGACCGGTTTATTTAAGGGATGTGACGGAACTGGCCAACGAGTTCAACGAGTTCTTTACTTCTGTGGGAGCGAGGGCTGCAGCTGAATCTAAGAGGCTTGCTTCAGTTAACGCTCTTCCAGCGTATAAGGCCCCCTCAGCTAAGACCATATTCCAACTAGAGGAATTCCGATTCCGCGCAGTCACTACCTTTGAAGTACACAGGATCATCGTGTCTTTTCCTTCAAACAGGGCACCAGGAATGGATAAGGTACACATGAGTGTGATCAAAGATGCCCTACCGGTTATACTTCCAGTTCTTACAGAGCTTATAAACAGATCACTTTTAACATCAATTTTTCCATCTGCTTGGAAGGAGTCCGTGGTAATACCTATATTAAAGGAAGGGGATCATGAAGTTGCTAATAACAACCGGCCAGTATCTCTGCTACCCGCTCTGTCTAAGATTTGTGAACGGGCAGCTCTCAATCGGTTAACAGAGTATACAACACGTCAGAACTGTTTAACTGAAAATCAAAATGGAAACAAGAAGAAGCACTCGACAGAAACACTTCATATTTTCATGTCTGATATGATTCTCGAAGCAATGGATCGGAAACAAGTCACAGCGTTGGTTCTGTTGGACTTGTCGAAGGCTTTTGACAGCATCGAGCATGGGATCCTATTACGTAAACTTCGAGAACTGGGTGTGTCTATGCAGGCCATGGAATGGTTTAGAAGCTATTTAACGGACAGGAACCAGCGGGTGAGAATTGGCTGTGAGGTGTCAGGTCCGTGCCAAGTAGCTTACGGTGTACCTCAAGGGTCGATCTTGGGGCCGGCCCTTTTCAATATCTACATCAACGATCTCCCAGCTGTCCCGAACCTGTGCTCGCTAAAGAGTTACGTGGATGATTCCCAGCTCTATCTCTTGTTTCCTGTTCAGGAGACAGCCATGGCTGTGGAACATCTGTCCGAGGATTTGCAGCGGATTGCCGCCTGGTGTTGCACACACAGCTTGCTGATAAATCCAGACAAGACTAAGCTATTGCTTCTTGGAACCCCCCAGATGTTAGCTCGCGTGCCGAAGGGTTTTGGAGTTACGCTACTCAGCAAAGAGATATTACCGTCTTGTTCTGCAAAAGATTTGGGGGTCATCGTGGACTCTCACCTTAGTTTTGACGAACATGTGACGGAAGTTGTATCTAAGTGTATAGGTAGCCTGTGCCAAATCAATCGTGTGAAACATTTGTTTGATAGGTCTACGCTTATAACCATCATAAATTCACTAGCTTTCAGCAAGCTTTTCTACTGTTCGTCCATGTGGGCTAGTACAACAAAAAAGAACATTGTTAGGCTTCAAAAAGTTCAGAATTTTGCTGCACGGATCGTGACTGGCGCAAGGAAGTATGATCACATTACGCCGGTGTTAAAGGAACTCCACTGGTTGCCGGTTGCTAAGCAACTGGAAGTTAGAGACACTTTAATGGCTTTTAAATGTATAAAGGGATTAGCCCCACCATCCTTGTGTAATAAGTTCACGACAAGAAGCCAGGTGCATACAAGAAACACTAGGAATAAAGATAAGCTTAATTTACCATTTTTTAGATCAGCAACAGGTCAGCGATCTTTCTCATTTAGGGCTGCTCAGCTCTGGAATGACCTTCCAGAAAGTTTAGCAAACATGGAATCATTTAAAGTTTTTAAGAACGCCATTAAAGGACGTGCCCTTGACGAATTTTTAAGCCATTGACTTTCAAACGGTGTAATAATGAATTATGTATCTTAAGTTTTTTTTTAATAATATGGTAATGTAAGTTCTTATCACTTTTAAATGTTTATCTTAGATTTTAACTCTTTACATTACATTTTATTGTAATTGGTATGTGAAAACCCATTTTAATTCGATGTACCAATAAAGTTATTATTATTATTTATTAGATGGCTCAACGATCAAACACTTGTTGGTATATCGAAATTTTAGATGAAAATATTTGATCTTGATGAAACATGGAAAGCCATTTTAATGCAAAGTTGAGAGAGACGGCTAAACGGTCAAACATGCTCTTCCAACACGATGTTGGATGTGTTTGAAGTGTTTGGGAGTGTTTGATCGTTTAGCCGAGGCTTAGACAAGACAAGACAAAGACAAAGAGAGATGTTTATTATATCCAGAGATTTAAATAAACTAAATTACAAAAACATTTAAATAATCAATTAATAATCCTTATTAATCCTTAACTTTACGAAAACTCATGCGATTGACTGTTTATAAGATAAGGGCAAAAGTTTCTTGACGCTGTCGAGGCACCGACGTCAAAAAAGTAGTGAGCCAAGAAGAGTAAAAGCACTCGTTCGCTTGCAAGCAAAAACACAAAAACAAACAAACATTTCAACTACTCCGTTGCGTCCAAAACGAATAGAGATGATTGTTATTTATATACCGTCGAAAGAAAAATGCAAGTTTCATTCCTGAACAAAAATATCAATGATTTAACCAAATGATAAGCTTCAATTAATTTAATTCACCTGTGTTGTAGGCGTTTCTACCATTTGAAAATACGCATCCACCTTAGTAAACACACGCATCTCCAAAAATAGTACACGGTTTTTCCAAAGAAAAAAACACTTCTTCCACTAAGTTCGATCTACTCGTTTCTCCCGCTAATGCCGGTGAACTGTTAATTGACCTTTCTTGCTGAGCTGGAAGATGCCGCGGTAAAGCGAAAGTCCCTGAAGCGTTGAACCATTTTGTTTTGAAACCACACAATCCGGGTGCCATGAAGTCGGTCCAAGCTTTGAGCTTTTCCTGAAAAAATCTTTTGCTCTTCCTTTTAATCACTTGAAAACTCACCTTCCGGAGAATTGTTCAACTAGTTTATTTATTTTTATTTTTTTATTTTTATGCCTAAGACAAACTTCGAAGGAGATTAAGTTGGTTTGCTCAAAATGAAGACCTGACCTAACCTGGGTGAGCACTAAACTTGAGCTCGCGATATGATCACGTGATACTGGTCAGCGGATACCTTAATTTGGCAGGTGTCAATTGGCCATGACATGGATTTCCTATGTCAAAGATGGAGGCAGGATGGCCGAGCGGTCAGGATGCTGTTTTTAATGCGGTTGCCACGGGTTCAAATCCCGCTCTGGCCGCTAACTGGTTTTGTTCTTGGAAGTCCCTGGTTCAACTCCTCGGCCATCCTTGTAAATAGCCAACTGGTTTGCCTCCGGCCAGTTGGGATTCTTATCATGTTGTGTTTATTTGAATTATTTGTTTCAATCACATACTGGTAAAGCGCATTTGATCATATCTACATGTTAATTTGCGCAATAAACTAGCGATGAGTTTCTATTCTTTTTAGGGCCATTTATACGGGAAAAAATAAGACGCGCCTTATCAAAAACACGACTTAAATGAGACGCGAACTGATCGTATAGATGGTGCAAAATATGCGTTTGCGTCTTATTTAAGTCGCGTCTTATCTTAGAACAGGGTTTTCAGCTGTTCTTATTTTGTCCGCGTCTTAAATAAGACGTGAACTTCCTGGTATAAATGGTTTCGCGTCCTAAATAAGACGTGATCTGCAAGTGCGCGTGCATAACAACAACAGTAAAATGAGCTTGTCTTACTATTAGATCGTGTAATTAGTTGCAAAGCTTTGCAAAAGATGGCCGGGAGAGGTGAACGTTTGCAATGAATTCAGTATCTTCCTTCTTTAACATGCCTTTAGACGTACAAATCCGTATGCTACGGCGAGTTAATGAATTTTCTATATAAACAGCGTGGTCTTCATGAGGAAAAAAGCAAAACATCTCTTCCTTCCTAAAATGACAGGACAGCACGCTTTTGTTTCTTGCTACAGCGCGTCATCTTGGACTGTTGCTAATGGCAACACCGCATGTAAGCGGGGCTGCATCAAAAATGAGACGCGAACCATTTATACGAGATCTTGTAGGACGTATGTAGGACGCAAAGGTATAAACGGTATAGTTCGTGTCGTATAAATGGCCCTATTGTCTTCAGTTGTTTGTTTTTCCAACGATTTCCAGCTAAAATGCGCAAAAAAGAACAGGGTTATCTCTGGTGTGACTTTTCGCTTGGCATACATGGAGGGGCGGACGTACGGGCGTACGACGTACGTACGGTGTTGAAACCAAATTTTCTCGAGCAGATGGGTTTACTATATTTTCTTAACCATGGTGTTCCGCGCGGGCGCCTTCGGCGAGCGGAGCTCCGCTACTAGAAATACCAAAACAGAAGAGTTTTCTAAGCAAAAAGTCTATATGGCCCAGAATGCTATTGTCTTTCGCGACATGTGCGTACAGCGCCCAGTTTTTCAGCGCGGCATAATAATCTGCATCTCCAGAAATAGTCGGCTGTGATTGGTCGATAGATTCCGCTTTGGAAATACCCGAGTTGCTTCAAGATTTCTGCTGGTGTCAATCAAAACGCGTGGATGCGTGAACTGAGATCTTAAGACGCGATGTAAAGGCGCTCTACTTAAAGGCGGGCCGCAAATCGAACGAAAAAGTTGAGCGACGTTCAATATTTACATTTACGCCCGGCTTTCCACACGTCACCGCTATTTTATTTGCGCACCTAAGGCCAGTCCTTGCGCATGCGAAAATTACACGACAGTGGAAGTCCACCGCACAAGTTAGCACCCAGCGACATCTTTTAATTTGTCCCAAGGGACGTCCAGTGGGCAAAACGAGAAGCCAGCAACATAAGAATAGTGGAATTTTCTTTATTAACTTCTTAACTATAAAAGTCATGTGAATCCTAAATTGTAAACTGAATAATTATCTCTTAAAGGACGATTTTCCAAGCGGTCCTCACCAGTTTTTAGGCCGATTTTCTGTATTGTTTTCGTCCGTCTTCCTAATTAGCGTTAAAATTTAGCGCCAGAAAGCTCGGAAAAGTCCCGGATATGTTACGCCACTCTGCGTGATGAGAGATTGTTCTGGTTGGATTTTCTTAGTTTTTGCATAACGTTGTAGATTAGCCCTTAAACTACAAAAATCCGCTGTTTTATCTTAGAAAGTAGCCTTTGAGTATTTCAAAATGGCGATTTTAGTGAGCGCACTTCGCCGAATTCGTCCCTTTTCTCTTAATTGCAGCGCTTTCACGGAGCGTTCATTCTTGAGTGGCCCGCCACGTTAGCTCGTTATTAAGCGTAAATGTCCGGCCATTCCGCCTGATGAATATTATTATGGCTGGTTTATTTCTGTTTCTTGTCCTAAATACAACAAAGAGCAACAAAAAACAAGTTTGATAATCCAAAAGAGATGACATACAATTTAACACATGCCTACATTCAGCAAATGGGACTAGTCGAGGCAGGTAGTATGCGGACGCTACATACATACATTATGAAAAAATTATTCGTCACTGTTATAGATATAATAATGATATAAATATACGTATATGAATGTAAATATCAATAACATATTTATTAATGGAGTGTTGCAAACATGAAGAGAACAGAGAGATAAGAGTAGGAGCAAGAAACAATTTAACAAGATACCTTTCTTATTTCATCAATGAGTGTGTCTATGTCAGCATAACTATCCTGCTTTTCGAGGTTGGTGAAGAAGAGAATAGCTAGTTTTTAACTTTTAAATTTTTAATATAATCGTATATAGCTTTTATCTGTATATACAGTAAGGTAGGGAGGGGATATATTAGCAACTGATTGCCTTAATTACTTAGGATCACCAGCCTATTCCCGTTTGGATGGTGATTCATTAGGGATATCTGAGAAATACAAACAGACAAGGTTAATTTGGGAACAGAAGTAATTAAGTGAAAATGTGGATCAGCCAGAAATCGAACCTGGGTGTCCAGATTACCGGTCGGATGCCTTAACCACTAGGCCACTGAACCAACCACACTGGGAACACATATTTTTACTGTACAACACATACACAGTGTGGCCTTTTGATGGTAAGGTCCGAGGAGACGATTTTACACATTTTCTGCAATCAGGATCACGTCACTACTCCCCGGTCGATCGGCGATGCACGGCCAAATCCCCCTTGAAATTAATTAAGTACAGTAAGGTAGGGAGGGGATATATTAGCAACTGATTGCCTTAAAGGGCAACTACGGGGTAAAATGTCCTCATTTTAGAGCGACAGGCCTTTGGTGTACGTTTCAATTTTTGATAAAATATTTAACATGCGGCTTCTTAGTACGTAGATATTGTACCCGAAAGGCGAGCAAAAATTGCAAATAGAATTCCGCCATATTAAAAACAATTGAGCCGCGCTTCACTGGTCAGCAGCGAGTTGTGACGTAACAACGTCAAAGTGTTTTCGCGGGACTTTCATATCATAACATCGCACCATCTCACAGCCAAAACTCTTTTCGTTGCTGTATTCGGTGAACTTATAGTCGATATATTTAGCTTGTTTTCTGTTAGTCACCGCTTGAACAGGGCATTTTTAGCGAAAGATGGTGAGCTGCGTTTTTCCAGGGTGTAATAATTATTCAGAGAAGACGAATAAAGCAGGAGATAGGGTGAGTTACTTCCACATCCCGCACGATCATCGGACAAAGGCATGGCTGGACAGGATAAGAGAACTGCCATGTTTGTAGTGAGCATTTCCTGCCAAGCTGTTTCAAGCCCGATCTCCGCGCACAGTTAACTGGGAAGAAAGGCAAACGGAGCCTGAGGGATGACGCTATACCGTCCGTGTTTAAGTCCAGCCACAGCCCGGAAGAGAAATACCCAGGCTATCAACCGAACGTCGCCTTCAACGACAAAGACATGAAGAAGTTAGTGTATCATTAGTTTGACGTTACCATGAATTATGTTATACATAAATAGTCCTGTTTAGTTCCTAATAACACGATTTCAATGAAAACACAAGCCCTTATATTAGTCTCTAGCTATAGTCCTAAGTGTTAAGTGTTTTTGATGGTGCTCAACCGTCCTTCTAACTTGCCCTGACTAGCTTTGTGTCATTTTGTTTTTCTCTCACCGAATCTTCGATTTATCCTGAGAAATTGAGCTGTGAGAACCAACCATATGAGATGAAGATTGTAAATATTGATGTGTCCTTCCAGTGACAGCTATTAAATCTGTCAGCATAAACTATTTCATCTTGGTTTATTTGATGTTTGTCTCGATAATTGTTGAAAACTGATCTATTAAATCGCATGGAATACTTATTATCCACGATCCCACATAACTGCGTTTGGGATATGCCTTGATTTAGATTTTTGGTCTCTTTTTATGGATGTCTCTGGCAGGCGCGATAATATGGCTATTTTGGCTGTAACCTTCAGGTCAACTGTCAATCTTAGGCATCCGGATATCCTCTTTTTAAAATGTGGTTTAAAGTTTAGTATCTGTGCATTTCAATTTTCTAATAGGCTGTTGCAGAACTAGTTGCAGTCGAGAATGAGAACACATTCTCAGAAGAGCTCACAATTGAGGACCCTGAACTCTTTGTCGACAATACTGTTTTGGAGTCCTGCTCTTCAAGTCCTGGGGTGCGTGATGTCGGAGTACAATGTTGTTTTGAGCCCATTACTCAATGAAGTGTAGCAACCCAAACTGAGGTTTGCAAAGCATCTGTCAATGAAATTTTTTGTGAAAAACCAAGCACTGACATTTCCTCTCCTCTTAAAACAGAAACAAATTTCCCACAACACTCAAAAAATGCAGAATGGAAAGTTTCCCATGATCCCAACTACACCATGAATGCACTCCCAAGTGTAATTTTTCCAACCTACGACGAGGACAGTTTTAAAACAATTCCCTTGCCCCCGTACATAATGTACCATTTGATCAGTATAAGTCAACAGACGTTGTTGATACTGGTCATGAAAGTGATCCAGATGATGAAAATAATGATGATCACAAGGATGACGAAGATATGGACCCCACCTGGAAATTATCCGATGCTGAGCAGTTTCTGTCCGATGATGACATGGCACCATCCGAAGATGAATTTCAAGTCCCTTCCTGACAGGGAAAAACAATTGTGGTCTTTGGTTCATGTCTGAATGAGCTACTAAAAAGATGCCCAGAATGTGGGGATGCTACCATCCAGCAGAAAAGCAAAGCAACTGGTAGTATGTTAACAGTTGAACTAACTTGCCATAGTGGCCATACAAAAACGTGGGAATCCCAACCAGTTGTGAAAAGGAAACCTCTTGGAAACCTTTTATTAGCAGCAGCTATACTCTTTACAGGTAACACTTTAACAAGTATCAGTCACCTTGCCTCATGTCTCTACCTTCAATTTTTTTGTGAAAGTGTTTTCTATGATGCACAGAGGAAGTATTTGTTTCCAGTAGTTAATGAAGCATGGGAGGCTGAAAGCAACTCACTTACCTCCAAGCCAATTGTTAATCTTGAAGGGGATGGGAGATGTGATAGCCCTGGACATTGTGCCAAGTATGGTACTTACACGTTGATGGACGAGGACACAAGAAATGTGGTGACATTTGATGTTGTCCAAGTCAGTGAGGTGTCGTGATCTAATGCGATGGAGAAAGAGGATTTCACCAGGTGCATTGAAATGTTGGAGGGGAAGGGGGTTACCATCAGTAGAGTTGCAAAAGATCGCCATGTATCCATCAGCAGCTGTATGGCCAAGGACTATCCACACATTAAACATCAGTATGATGTATGGCATCTGTCGAAGTGGGTGGTCAAGAAGCTGACAAACAAGGCCAAGCAAAAGTGTTGTGAAGAATTGGCCCGTCCGTCTCAAATTACTTATAGTGGTCTGCTGCAACATGCGATGGCAGTGTCCAGCTTTTGCATGAAAAGTGGAAATCAGTGTTGGATCATGTCAGCGACAAGCATAAATGGGGTGGAAACACCCTTTTTCATCAGTGCTGCCACAGACGCATTTCTTCCTCTGAAGCTAAGAGGATCTGTTGGCTCAAGCCAGGTACACCAGCTCACTTAGCCTTGGTGGAAGTGGTTCTAAACAGCAAGCTCCTGAAAGATCTTGCCAAGCTGACTGACTTCTGTCACAATGGAAAAATTGAGGTCTACCACTCCATGATGTTAAAGTATTGCTCAAAGCGGGAGCATTTCTCCTACAAGGGCATGGTTGCCAGAACACAGCTTGCCGCTCTTGACAACAATGCAAACACTGGCTGCAACCAAGCTCACATTAAGGAGGGTGAACGGGCAGGTGAGGCTCGTTACAAACTCTGTTTTCCCAAAGCAAACAAGGGATGGGTGGTCAAGCCAATCAGTGAGAAGAAATCTTTCGATTATCTATCAGGATTGCTTTCTGAGGTTGTCAAGCGCGTTGAGCTAGGGAATGCAATTGCCCAGCCCATGCCAGTTCACCTGCCCAAAAAACATTGCCTCAAAGGCCGCACCAACTATGGCTGATGCAATAGAACAACCCCGCTCAAGATTCAGTAGATAAAATGACTTATTCAGTATACAGTCAGAGTTATGCAACATTGATACATACACTTGCCAATGGCCAGTAAAACTATAAATTACAAATGACAATATTATAATGAGGACTAATCGAAATTCTAGTAGAATCAAAAACTCAGAGATACGCAGAACCTCTTTGGATTTGAGACAGTCTAGTGTTACATTGAAAGTCAAACCCACTAATAATTGCTTATACCATTGGCAAATTATCCTTTTCAAATATCTACATTACTCATCTGCATAACGAAATCCTTCGAAAACAAAATCTTCCTCTGGCCCAGGCAGCGGGTAGAAATTTCGTATGCACATGACAGCACATGATAGAAGAACCACTCGTATTTCTTTCCATAAAATACCCCAACACCATCGAGCCAATTGTCTGTAAGCAATATGTCTAAAAAGTTTATCTTCTGGCCCATCATATGGGACTTTGTACTGTTGCTTGTACTGATCCCAAGCAGTCTGGAGGACCCATCTATTTATGCACATTGGGTGAATTCCCGGGTGCTGGGTAATGCATGTGGGTTGTTCGTCGCATTCACGACAAGTGACAGCCTCAATTAGCTTATTTTTTACTTGCTCTATCTCTTGGCAACAAACACACGACTCTGCTCTTTCCATGATTTGACAATTCTCACAAGCACACCTAAGTAATGAAATGAAACTTGAATTTTTTCCCGTTCACAAACTCAAATGGTTCAGAAAGAGTAAAAATGTAGGGTGGTTTGATTAGAGCGAATAATAAATGTGAAATCATTGAATGGCAGCGAAGCATTAATGACCGTATTTTTATTTAACCAGAACTGATCATACCGCCTGCTTTTACTTGGAAGAATTAAAGCAAGTTTAAGAATTCACTTCAGGAGAGCTTATTTTTCTATTTTGTTATAAGGTTACTGTTACTCTTCTCGCCGCTCGGTTTTGTTTCTTGAGGAAATCGGCGGCTACTCAAACCACAATAATGCTCAAATTAATTTCCAAGCGACTTTGTATCGACGTAAAACGTCTCACCCCAGGCTAGAGTATCGGTCGCTTAATTGTAAGGTTATTCCGACTGGAATAGCTTGTAACATCCCTGGTGAAAAACCTTACAGGATCTTGAAGGATCTTTGAAGATCTGCACTAGGATCTTGTGTGGATCTAATGAAAGATCCTCGAGGATCTTAATAAAGATCTTCAGGGATCTTGCATAATCTTCAAAAGATCCTCAAGGTCCCTGCAGGGATCCTCAAGGTCCCTGCAAAGATCCTCAAGGTCCCTACAGGGATCCTCAAGGTCCCTGCAAAGATCCTCAAGGTCCCTGCAGGGATCTTCAAGGTCCCTGCAGGGATCCTCAAGGCTTGAAGAAAATCACATGGTTGACCTATAAGCTTGAGCTTAAATACAAGTACTGCAGAACCCAATTTCTAAGCCGATCTTTCACCAGAATTCATATCATTTGGGTTAAAATAAAGCTTACCTGTTTCAAAAGGGTAGTGATCTTCGTCTTCTTGTCTTGAACAACCATTGTTTAAGCTTAAAAGAAACCTAACTCCAGTAGAAAACACCCGAAACGAACTCTTATCCAATCTCGTTCACAGAGGCTGCGATCCTTTTGGCCAGCGCCAAGGATACGAACCTCTGGTCGAATCCAAAAAAAGGACACTTCTGATTGGCTGGTAAAAACAAAGCAATAAACATGACCGGATCAACCGCATCGGAAGTGATCGGAAGTTGTTTTCGCGAAGTGTCAGGCAATGGCGGAACGAAAGCTACAGAAATGATCACAAGCAAAGGAAAATTACTGTCGTTGTAATAATGCGGTTAGAAGCCACCGCGTTTAAGTTTGTAGAGATAAGGCGCAATTAGATGGAATCTTTATAATAGCTCTCAAACAGCTTACAGATGTCGATTTACAACATGTACTCCGACCAATGTTCAAGGTATTTGTGCCGTTCGTGTTTAAATAAAACTTTCCACATCAAAACCAATGATAAAGGAGTTGAAATATCTTGTTGAAGAGTTGGAGTAGGCGAGGCAATGTGCAGATCATCTTCAAAGACAGCGTAAGTTAGACGAAGAATGTGGTAGTCGAATTTCGCAACAATATGGTTTCCGTGCACAGAAATTGACAGTGAATTGATTCAATATATAAACAGAATATAGTCATCTTTAATGAGATTGATCCCTTGTGTAAGAAATAATTTATACATATACCGTAAAATACTCCCTCAGAGGCTGATTTTTTCCATCTATTTTTGAGGAGGGTTGCACTTATTAGAGAGAAGGTTTATCATAAGAGAAATTGGGCTAAGTTAAAAACTGGAGCAGCTATGTTTGGTAATGTTAGGACAATAGTAAAAAGGAATAAAGTTATAGACAACTATTGAATTACATTCTCTAGCTATGTTTAATCATACTGCTGTTTGAGACCTCTGTCATTTTCTATGCAATGTTTCCTTCACGGTCAAGTTGTGATAATGGTGCAGCCAAAAACATCTGACTCAGGGTACGAGTACAACACTCTTTTCTCATTCATGATCTGGGTACTGGGCATCAAACTGAATAAAACAATCTATATTTGGCAATAGGAGCAGTTCCTATTGGCTCATACTGCTCGCACTCTGCGTTTATTGCAAGGTTGCCATATATCAGTGTCAAAGGAAAATTAAGTGCTTTTGAATCAATCTGTATTTTGATGGACCCAAGATTGCCTCTAATTTGGTGTCTCCTTGATTTAGCCTTGGATGTGCAGCCAAAAAAAAACAAATCAGGATTTGTTTTATCTGAAAAGGGATCTAAAAGCCCTTATGACTAGACTGTCTTCCTTCTTAAACGAAGTTACTGTAGCTGTGCAGGCTAAGCTTGGGATACTGGAAAAGACACTTGCATGTAGAAAATGTTTTCCACACATGGCCAGAACTAGGGAAGAATATTGCCAAAGATTAATACACTTTAACACATAAATGTACAGGATTTTTCCAGAATTTTAATAGCCAGGTGAGGGTCAGCTATATATTCTATTTTCAGGATTTTCATTTGTTCATGAATAGATGTGTTACAAAAACTTTGTTGTGGCTTAATAAATAGGCAATCCCCCTTCTCCCAGGTCAAGGACAAGTAAGGGGGCCATGTCAAATGCCTTAGAGGTCACATTTATTTTTAGGGAACTCTTTATGGGTAAAAATATATTTCATGTAATATGTATACTTGAAAGATAAATGTATCTTTTATGAAACCATCCAAAAGACAAGGTGGGGAAGGGGATGGCAAGTTTTTAATAGAAAAGCTCAATGACCATATAGGATACAACCAAAAAATCCATCAATAATAATGAAACTTCATTTGCACTTAAAAATTACTCAATGCTGAGAAAAGGTACTGAAACACTGTGTCATTGTAAAAGTAAAAATAATACTAAAAAATATAATTATGTCAGATAATCTTCAATTAAATTTGCCGAGTCAGTAGTCTACTTCATTACATCATTAAAAATCTTGTTCTCCAGATAGCAGCTACAGTAAGAACTTCTGGGTGGGCTAACAAAAATTGAGGTTGGACTATTGTTGAGGTTAAGCTTTCATCGGCCTTTTTCTAAGCCAACACTGAAACGATGATTCTTGAGAATCCGAACCTATATCATAAGTATCCTCTAAGCGGGTAATGTAAAGCTTAATTAAACTTCGTCGATTACCGTGGAATCGCCCCTGCCGACTGCCCTAAATTGGTCCTGCTGAACGCGTTGACATCATCAACAGCCGCCATTTTGTCCTGAAACCTCACGCAGGCGCAATCAATCCGGAACCAGGATTTTCTGCATGCACGCATAAATTAATCAAATAAGATAAACTGTTTTCTTTCTTATTCACTTAAATCAGTACAACATTATGTTAGATGCTAATAAAGTACTTGTGTTTTGGTGGAAAACCATATCTTTCAATTCAATCAGAAGCCATTTAGCTGAATCTTATACAGCTGTGAACTGTAAAATTGCATTTTAACATTTACTAATTGCCCAAAACAGAACTGAACATTAGCCTTACAGAAAAGCAAAATAATACCAAAGCAAATCTGTACACAGTGGTCAAATATCAGGGCCCGCGCAGCAAGTTTGCAACTGGTGGGGGTGGGTGGGGGGCTCACTTGGAACGTGTTAGCGTGAGTCAACTGGGGGGATCCGGGGGCATGTTCCACCGGAAAAGTCCTCTGAAAGTGGCTGGAAATGCATTTAAAATTAACATGGTGTGGTAAAAATAAGAATAATCAGTTTTCGATAAAACGTTAAATAGAAAAGTAACTTCGAGTTTTTAGTATTACTTGCTTTTTACTGTTGAAAAGTGGGCGGGGGGGGGGGGGGGTTAGCCCCCCAGCCCCTCCCCTGCGCGGTGCCTGAATATGTAACTAAATCCTGAGTTCTAAGAATTCCATGTTGAGATATCACTCGTTAGAGGTCCTCATGACATGAAATACTGGACAATCTTGAGACTGGTCCCTCAGAGAAGATCGTGACAGTGTAATTATCGTTTCAAGATCCTGCAAGTCCTCATTGTAAAATCTATTAACGATCTTATCAGAGATCTTGCAAATTGCATTGATTGCAAGGATCATTTAAAGATTTCAAGATAAGAGCCTTAAAAAACGTTGAGGTTGTTTTAACAATCCTCTTTAGAAGATCTTTTCAAGATTCCTTTGAAGATTCTTTTAAGATCGTTAAGCCGGGAAGTCCTCTTAAAATCCTCTAGAATATTTCGGGATCCTGGCAAAGATCTTTGCAATTTGATTGCAAAGATCCTTCCAAGATCTTGTAAGGATCCTAATAGAATCTTTAAAGATCTTTTCAAGGTCTCATTGAAGATCCTTTTAAGATCCTTGAGGGATCCTTATAAAATCGTTGCGGATCTTGAAGGATCCTGTCAAGGATCTTAGCAAATTGATTGAAAGGATCTTTTCACAATCCTGCAAGGATCCTCATCAAATCCTTAAGGATCCTGCTTAAGATCTTTTCAAGATCCTGTTTCAGATCCTTTTAAGATCCTTGAAGGATCCTTACCAAATCCTTAAGGATCCTACTAAAGATCTTTTCAAGATTCTGCTTAAGATCCTCAAGGGATCCTTATTAAATACTTAAGGATCCTACTAAAGATCTTTTCAATATCCTGCTTAAGATCCTTGTCAGATCCTTAAAGGATCCTTATTAAATCCTTACGGATCCTACTAAAGATCTTTTCAAGATCCTGCTTAAGATCCTCAAAGGATCCTTAACAAATCCTTAAGGATCCTACTAAAGATCTTTTCAAGATCCTGCTTAAGATCCTCTTAAGATCCTTCAAGGATCCTAGTAAAAATCCTTGAGGATCTTGAAGGATCCTCACGAAGATCTTTGAGCTGGACTTCACCAGGATCTTTGCGAGATCCTCACAAGATCCTCACCAAGTCCATGAGGATCTTTCTTACTAGTTTTAGAAATTAAAGATCTTTAAAGATCTTTTGAAGATCCTTAGAAAATCCTTAAAGCATCCTCATCTTTAAAGATCTTTGGCAGGTCTTTGAAGATCTTTGAAGATCCTTAAAGACCCTGTGAGGTTTTTCACCAGGGATGGCTTGTAACCTACTTATTTGTTAAATGCCATTCTCTGTAAGTCGTAAATAATCGAGAACGCAGCTATTGTAACTAGAGGTACACAAAGCACCACAAAGCAAGGCAAATACACAAATAAGAACGATACAGCTCAGTCAAAATAAATTTATTAACCATTCGTCTGTAAGGATGAAGCTATTAGTGACAACAAAACCAAAGCCTTCACTATCATTAAGCTCACCTACCAGTCTGAATTTTGCAGTCGCGGGTTTGTGGTTACAATGTCGCTTTCGTCGCCAGATATGCCTTCTTCTGGGTTGCTGTCAGCTTCGTCTGAATCTATCCTTGGCTCAAACTGGTACGGCTGGATAGTAAACCTTTCAGAGTTCCTCTCCACGTCGAAATTGATCGAGTTGGACCCACATTTCAACTACATCACAACTACGAAATCCTCAAGCGTATAAATCCTTTCTTCTTGATCCAAAATAGTGTACACAACTGGAAGACGCGCATATACGTTTGACGTTGTGACGCCATGCGACTATACGCTGACCGCCTTCTGAGCAGGCGGTCCGATTTCAAGATGGCGGCATTCTATTTGCATTTTTGGTCCGTCGTTTTGGTTATTTTTCGGAACTGAAATACGCCAAAGGCCCAACACCTGAAATACAGTCATTTTTATCCCGTAGTTCCCCTTCAATTACTTAGGATCACCAGCCTATTCCCGTTTGGATGGTGATTCATTAGGGATTTCTGAGAAATACAAACAGACAGGTTAATTTGGGAACAGAAATCAACACAACTAAGTAAATAAAGGGAAAATGTAGATCAGCCAGGAATCGAACCTGGGTCTCCAGATTACCGGTCGGATGCCTTAACCACTAGGCCACTGAACCAACCATACTTGGAACACATATTTTTACTGTTCAATACATACACAGTGTGACCTAAGTAATCAAGGCAATCAGTTGCTAATATCCTCTCCCTACCTTCCTGTAATTAATTTCCAGGGGGTTTTGGCAGTGCATCGCCGATCGACCGGGGAGTAGTGACGTGATCGTGATTGCAGAAAATCTGTGAAATCGTCTCCTCGGACCTTACCATCAGAAGGCCACACTGTCTATGTGTTGTACAGTAAAAATATGTGTTCCCAGTGTGGTTGGTTCAGTGGCCTAGTGGTTAAGGCATCCGACCGATATGTATGTATGTATGTATGTATGTATGTATGTATGTATGTATGTATATATATACATACATACATATCGGTTGGATGCCTTAACCACTAGGCCACTGTGTGTGAAATCTCTCCTCGGACCTTACCATCAGAAGGCCACACTGTGTATGTGTTGTACAGTACAAATATGTGTTCCCAGTGTGGTTGGTTCAGGATCACGTCATATATATAGTGCACGCGCCTATTATTACCGTTAGCGTTCGTGTTTGTATTGCACGTGCTTTCTGTTACCGGTATAATTGTTAGCGCTCACGTGTTTAGATTTGTAAGCCGCACTTTTATAATTGCGTGTAACGCTTGTAACAGTCATTCACCCTGAGGAAGACTGTTCTACACAGTCGAAATATAGGTGGTCCTTAAAAATGTTTTTTTCCCTTGTGTTTAGTTATATTTGAACGGAAACAGTATAAATACATTTTTGATGCTTGAGATTATCATATATATATATATATATATATATATATATATATATATATATATATATATATATATTGTTGGTTGAAAGCGCTTCCTGAGCCAACGAAAGATGCAGAACCAAAAGGATCACTGCTGATTCACAGTCCTGATTCGGCGAATTTGTTATGATACTGACAGTTATGGTGATTCAGACGCCCTTGATGGGGAACCTGTCGCGCTGTGACAATTACATAACATTCATCACAAGTTCTATTATTTTTTGTTATTTGGCATCCTGTTAATCTACCGTAGTTGTTTCATACGTTTTGTGCACCTATTGTTTTTTGTTAAAAAGAGACCGAAAATGGACAACTTTTGGTTCAAAAAATTTAAAAATTTATGAATATATATATATATATATATATATATAGCTAACTCTATAACTTATCTATCTCTATTTGTTTATTTTATCATTTTATTTATTTATTTGATCATTAGGCAGGTCCACATCAGCTTTAATTAGTTGCCTGTATTCTAACCTGCAATATCAAGTAAATTATGTATGTATGCATGCATGCATGCATGTGTGTGTGTGTACTGTAATTTTAACGTAAAAGCATGTTTTGGTGCCTTCCTCAAATTCTCAGGGATACCCTTCCAAATGTTTGCTCTGACGCTAGCAAAGGAGCCTTTATGATGGTTTAGTCGGGAGTATTTACCATGAAATTTCCAGCTGAAGAGGATCGGGTGTTTTCTTTTCTATTTGTTTTAGACGTCAGATCGGTCATCCTGGGAAATAACTCCAAGTTCTTCACTCACTTGAAATCCTGGCTCAAACCCGTCGTTCAGGGTCCGTCCTCTTACTGGAAACGTTGTTGGCGTGCGTCTGTGGATGGTTGGGCTGCACAAACCTTTCATTCCCTGTGTGACAACAAGGGCCCCACTGTGACGATAATAAAGGTCGGAGAGTATATATTTGGAGGGTACACCAGTACCTCATGGGGTAAGAGACTTTATTTTCACCAAAATAATTCTTGAAATGCTCTGTTGAATCAGCTCGTGGAATTATATAACTCTATAACTCTAATATTCATTCAATTTATTGTTGACTGGAGGTAGTCTACAGTTCATAGCTAGACTATCCAGCTTTCCAAGTCTTATTTATAAACGCTCCGATCTATTTCTGAATTAAATGATAGTTGGCTGCTCTTAAGACAAAACTTAATTCACAAGATAGACTGAAGCATAAAGTGCATTTCAGTATTTGTTTCAAGAGAATGTTGTCGATTTTATTTAATCTATCCCTTTTTGGAGGGAGGGGGTAGAGGTGACTGTGATTTGGTGATCGTGTTTGTGCGAAGAGTGTTTGGGATTTCTACTAGACACAAACAACAATCAACCATTTTCACTCTCTGTAACACTAAGTTGTACTGTTATTCATTATTGTTGTACAGGTCCCCGCTATATGGAATAAACGTTCTCGCACTTGCCTTTATGGACTGCGCCTCTCAATCCGTAAATCCAAAAAACTCCTGGTTGATTTCTATTTATTGGTCGGTCTGTTTGAAAACTGCATCACAACAAAGCAAGGGCAACGCCATAATATTTTATTAAAATGTTTGGTTTTCTTTCCATATAGCAGATCGTTTTTGTACTCCCTTCTTTTTAGTTACCTTTATCTTCCTTCCTAACTACTAATCTACCTACCGTCTTGTACCTATCTATAACATATTATGCACCTACCTTACTAATACTTCTCCCTACTTTCTTGCTTGCTTGATTGGTTGCTTTCTAGCTTCCTTCGCCCATCCCTCCCATCCGAACAACTTCATTCCAACTTCGCTTCTTATAATAATAATGATGATGATGATGATGATGGTGATAATAACGGCTAAGTCAACACTTTCATCAGATTGCTCATCTTTTCAAGGGTGCCTTTCGAAAAATCACTCTCATCTCCTAACGACATGTGTGAGACGTCTTCAATATTTTCATTGCTTCCTGAGTAAGTCTAGATAGGCCAATAAAAGGTTTTCTTATGTGTCTCAAGAGCTTGGACGCCACGGACAAAAAAAATATTTACTGAACTTTTAAAAGCCTCACACACTTTGGTGAGGTAAGGCTTGTGAGCTAGATAATTTTCGCCAAAATTTGGTTAATATCTGAAAAATCTAAATTAAAATTAAGTCCTTCGAATGGAAGAAATACACGCAAAAAAGACCCCCGAGTTTTATCGCCGACTGATAGACTACAAACAAGTTTAACAGGCTGACTGGCTGTTTGGCTGGCTGGCTGGCTGGCTGGCTGGCTGACTGACTGACTGACTGACTGATTGCGCCGATTAGTGCTAATCTACGATTAAAAGTTAACCGAGGTTTTCGTCTCGCTCACTGAGAACGCTTTTTGAAAGCAAATTCTAAGCTCAAGGTAAAGAAAAGTTACATTCAAAACTTGAGGGCGAATCATCGAATATTAATTAAACCGAAGCCAAAGTTCAAACTAATCCGGGATTTGCTTAATCGTGCTTTGAACAACTGGGCCCAGGACTTCAACGGGGTTTGAACCCCGTGACCTCGCGATACCGGTGCGATCCTTTACCATTTCATTTCATTCCGCACTTCATATACGATTTATTTCATATATATTTCACACTAATTTCTATCACGGGAACATATGAACCCATATTTGACTTGCTCCTAACGTCAGTGGCTTCATAGCTCAGTTGGTAGAGTATCGCATCGGCACCGCGAGCTCACGGGTTGAAACTCTGTTGAACTCCTGAATTTTTTTTAGGCTTCAATTGCATTAATTGCGTTCACAGCTGCGGGATCATTTCTTCATCTCACTACTTCAAATTGTTGATTACCCCGCCGTAGAAGCTGCTCGTCTCAATTCTGATCTAAATAAGATCTCTATGTGGGCTGATAAGTGGCTGGTAACCATGAATCCTGTTAGATATTGTGATGGTTGTATTTTCTCTGAAGCGTAATAAAGAAGTTTCCCCTTCTCTATTTCTCAACTTTAATGTCGTCAAAGATATTGTGTCTCATACTCACTTAAACTTAAGATTGCAGAGTAATATTTCGTGAAGAAATCATAAAGTGATTGTCAGTAAAAATCAAAGAAATCGTGGCCACGGTCATGATCGAAAAATCGATTTCGTTCATACTTTGTCAGTTTGAAGGCCTAGATAATTAATTGAAGGATATAAGGTTAGTTT
Source organism: Pachyseris speciosa (assembly GCA_016490735.1). NCBI lineage: Eukaryota > Metazoa > Cnidaria > Anthozoa > Scleractinia > Pachyseridae > Pachyseris > Pachyseris speciosa. Next base: position 104,781 of record JAEMWC010001631.1, read on the forward strand.
TTTGAAATATTCGATATAACGGCAGAAAGCCACGAAAAACGGTCATCCTACCGGAAGCGCGGATTTCACTTCGCGAGAACTCGAAATTTTACATTTTTCATCTTCTCGCTACACAGACGTTTACATAGCTATTAATATTTTTCATCATTATTGAATATATTGATTCTTCTTGTGTCAAAGTATAGCAAGTTTTAAAATATCTGCTCATCTGTGAGCGAATTGAGCCCCGATTAACTAGGCACACTTTTTTCATTTACCCAAAAGTCTAAAATAATCCAAATTCAGCGAGGTAAAAAGCTAACCGGTAGTGCCTCAAATCCTCTGATATTTTAACCAAAGACAATTCAGTCATTGGTTTTTGTGTCTATGGTTTCAAATCGTTAGGATCTATTAGCGCTTTTGCACGAAAGCCGCTCAAAGTTCGATAAAATTACAATGCAGCACCTTCAATTACAGCGCAAACGCAACAAGGCACACTAGAATAAATTGAACTTAACCTCTCTACCAAAGTTTTATAAAAAAAAAAAAGGGGGGGGTTAATATTTTTAACGCTTTGAAAACTTTTTAAAAAAATATGTTGATGCTGAATATTGTCTACAAAGGTTTACAAATTAATAAATACCAAACTTACCTCGAACTGAAATCAAATTTCACTCGCTTCCTAATCTGTGTCACGCACAAGCGACTTAGCAACAATAGAAAGCAGATATTTACGTCCGTTGATTTAAAATAAGTCATATTTGAAATATCTTACTAACGATTTGCTAGGTTATCCAGTTAGCCTGCTGAAGAAATCGAAACTAACTTAATACCAATACAAAGTGGAACTATTTCAATTAATTTTTGTTAAGTATGAAAAGCTTTATGCCGTCGATAGCCAATCGAAAGTAACTGTTCCCACGAAAAGTTCCAAGCAAACAAATCTACCAATCTATATCTCTGTAACATTTAAACCTAATACCAGACTTGCCGGGACGTTCACAGAAATACTGAACAACGATGTCTTGTCCGTTCTTGAGTGCGATTCTCGGTGGGATTTGTGGCGCAGACGAAGGCACAGCTTCACTCACGCAGTGGAACAAGGATATATAAACTGACCACAAAACGTTTGAAATTTTCCGGAGTTGAAACAGAAGTATAATTGATTTTGGCGCCTGTTGTGGGTGTTTTCAAAACGATGGCGATGACTATCTGTCCGACTCATCATGCCAGGTTAGGCATAGGTTTGGAGAAGGACGAGTAATTTTTCACTATCCCGGAAGTTGTTTCAGGGTCACAACTGTAAGGAGCTAAGGAAAGTGCCCACACTGGAAGTAACGAAATAAATTTATTCCAATCCATGAGATATTAGAACTTTCAAAACAGCTCTTCCCTGTAGGCTTAGGTAAGTAACCAGTTGTTTGATGTCCTACCAAACAGAAACTGCCTCCAATTAATCTTTAGTATTTTCTTCATTCTGATGACACGATAAATCATTTCCGAAAGACGGAAAGAAAGTGAAGATAATTTCGTAACTTATCTTTTCAGTTTGTTGTCCTATCTAGTCGATTGATAACAACTTTCATTTCATGACCTCCATGTTTTATGGGTTTCCGTTATAGTTTACAGGCCTGTTTAAAAGCCCTTTCAGACTTTCAGAAAGATATAAACAGAAAAAAAAAAACAATACTACTCACCCCCTCCACCTTGAGCCTAGATACCTTGAGCTAGTAAACCTGGTGAGTGTACCCACATTACTGAAACTGCTTGCTATAAAATATTCAGTGGGACTTTGACCCCGGGACTTATTTTCCCAGACGATGCAGGTGAATCGTTTGGCGGAAATTAATCCACGGGTGTCCATTTCAATTCCCTTACTTACTTGGAAGTGGCAGTTCAGTTGAATAGACGTTCATGGGATAGGAACGCGTGACGAGCCCAAAGTAGACTGCGAGTAGTCTCTAATTTTGGCGATGGAATTGTGGGACAGGCGAAAGACGCGCGCGCGCGAAGTTGCGAGGAAATCAGAGACGACTCGCAGTCTAAGCCCAAAGAGCTTTTGTGGCTCTTGATTAAAATTTTGTTAATTTAAAGCTTAAATGAAAAAATTTGATAATGCAGAGTCGGCGGGTGGGTTTGTAAACGAATTAAAACAGTCATAGGTGGGTTAACACTAATTTTATTAGAAATGGCAAACTGGCGCACGAATATAAATACCAAAAGGTTTTGTTCACTTCTTTTAAAGAAGGATAGAGCGTACTAATAGTACTAAGTTTACCAACGCAATTTAAGGTATGATTATCTTTTTACTTTTTCGCAATACAGGTCGATTATGAAACTGACACTGATATTCCTCTTCCGGTACCGAGCACTGATAGTAAATGCAAAGACGCTAGAGCTAAACGAAACAGCCTTTACGTTCCTGACTAAGGCCCCGTTTATATGGAGAAAAGCTGTCCCGGTTAGAAGGGTCACCCGCCTACCCGAGCTACCCTAGGCGAGCCAACTTTTCCCACATTTTCTTAGAAAACTTGGCGAACCGTTTACATGAGAAACAAACAATGGTAACGAATCAATCACCTTCTACCGAGTTCGCGACATCAGCACAGCTCGCAATGCAGTATCAGTACCACGGAATGCAGCTCAAAGCTGTACTAAACGCTTTGAGAAAAGCCGGACTCGAGTGAGCGGTGGAAATGAAGCCTATTTTACAGTGCACATGATCGAACTGAATTTCAAAG